>BGPT01002014.1:73140-113136 GCA_003297045.1 Symbiodinium sp. clade C Y103 | reverse complement strand
GGTGGTTGCAGCAACCTGTAGTACCAGGGGGGTAGGCATCGACATTTGTACCTACAAAATGGGTTCACAACAACACCCCCCTAATGCACAGGGTGATGCGCGAAGCACATTTTGAAGTAAAAAGCGTCAAAAACTGTCAGCTTCGGAGCATTTTGGAAGTTGAGATGTCGAAAAATTGCACGCCGCTGTGGCGCGAAGCACGCTTGGAAGTCGAAGTGGCAAAACAGCATTCTCGGAGCATTTCTGGAAGTTGAGACGTCGAATACGGCGTTGTGGCGCGAAGCACATTAGGAAGTCTCGGAAGTTGAGATGTCGAAAAAGTGTACGGCGCTGTGTGGCGCGAAGCGCATTTCGAACTAAAAAGGTTAAAAACGCCTCATGGTCGGATCACTTTTGGAGGTTGCGATGTCGAAAAAGCGCACGGTGCTGTGGCGCGAAGCACATTTGGAAGTCAAAAGTGTTAAACACTGAGGGTCTCCGAGCATTTTGGACGTCCGGAAGTCGTTTTGTGTGGCAGGCGCAATGGATTCTGCACCTTGTCAAAAGTGAGCTAAACGCGTGGGTTTTGTGGCATTTTCAAAAACGGTGGCAGGCGTGGGACATCGGAAGAGGATCTGCAAAGGGGCATGTCGCGTGGCAGGCGCAGTACAAGAGACACCTGAAGCACATATGTTAAGAGGTCAGGGCGCTGATTTCCTGAGAAGGGTGTCATTTTGGAGAATAAGATCCTCAGCTTTGCTACGATGGTTTCGCGTGACAGGTGCAGCACTTCGTATGACCTGGCTTCACTTTTTCGCGGCAGGCGCAGTACTGTAGAGACATGGCATGGAAAAATCCAAACACGCATTGGTACGAGGCCGTCAGCGGCACGCTCCACCGGTTGTTCTTGAAGGAAGTCTCGCAGAATTGCTTCGTTTGTGATGCTGTCAACTTGGAAAATGGAGGAAGCCTCGCAGAATTTCGTCGCTTCGGAACGTTACACTACACTACACTACACTTCAGTACACTACAATCAACTACAACTACAACAACTACAACTACAGCAACAACCACAAGGACCACTACAACCACACAACTACACTACACTGCACTGCGCTGCACTACAACTACAACTACCGCTACCACTACGACTACAACACGTACAACAACTACAACAACAACAACAAAAACAACTACAACAAGTACAAGTACAAGTACAACAACAACAACAACAACAACAACAACAACAACTACTACTACTACTACTGCTACTACTACTACTACTACTACTACTACTACTACTACTACTAAAACTACTGCAACTACTAGTACTACTACTACTACTACTACTACTACTACTACTACTACTACTACTACTACTACTACTACTACTACTAGTACTATTAGTACTACTAGTACTACTAGTACTACTACTACTACTAGTACTACTAGTACTACTAGTACTTCTAGTACTACTACTACTACTACTACTACTACTACTACTACTACTACTACTACTACTACTACTACTACTACTACTATTAAAACTACTGCAACTACTAGTACTACTAGTACTATCTAGTACTACTAGTACTACTAGTACTACTACTACTACTATTACTACTACTACTACTACTACTACTACTACTACTACTACTACTACTACTACTACTACTACTAGTACTATTAGTACTACTAGTACTACTACTACTACTAGTACTACTAGTACTACTAGTACTACTAGTACTACTAGTACTACTAGTACTTCTAGTACTACTAGTACTACTACTACTACTACTACTACTACTACTACTACTACTACTACTAGTACTACTACTACTACTACTACTACTACTACTACTACTACTACTATTACTACTACTATTACNTACTACTACTACTACTACTACTACTACTACTACTACTAGTACTACTACTACTACTACTACTACTACTACTACTACTACTACTATTACTACTACTATTACTACTACTACTACTACTACTACTACTACTACTACAATTACAACTTCGACCACGTGACAACAACAATTACTACAACTATATACAACTACAACTACAACTACGACAACTACAGCTACAGCTACAACTACAACCACAAGCACAACTACAGCTACCGTACAACTACAACTACATCTACAACTACAACTACTACTACATTACAGCTACACTGCGCCGCCTCCAACCACTTGTCGGTCCATCAGTAGGTTCGCTCTGCCATCCATGATTAGCAACAACCAACCTCTCCTATAGGTTTCCTAGCCTTGTTTGGTACTACTGGTAAAAACATTATTTGAGAACTAGAATCAGACGTTCCATACAGACTGCGCGCATCATTCTATGCGCAAATTTCGAAGGAATTTTTGCCGTAGCTGAAGGCAAGGAGCCGAATTGTTCCAGCAAATTCCTTGAAACGTGATTTGGAATACAGCATCTTCATAAAGCCTTTTCTGTCCTTTGCTCATGTCTTATTTTACCACATGTTTTGCTTTGAAAAAGGGCAATCTGTGGGCTGAGCATGATCCAGTAACCCGAGGCATGCCAAAGAACAGATATCAAAAAGAAATAGACGCAACCCCGACATGCAAATCCAAATTTCTCCGTGTTTACGCAGTTTGCAAAATCCACAATCACACTTTAATCGGCCGCGCTAAAGCAGTCAGTGTGATCGCGGGTGGTCTAAGAGTGGTCTGCGTGGTTTGCAAACTGTTTGCCAAGCTGCAAAAAAACGAGTCGAAATTCTGTTCCAGGGGCAACCGCGTATGCCTTGGTATGCAAATCTTCAGCTGCTAAACTTTGTGTGAGCAGATTTTTCCGAAGCGATGCATGCACAGGCAGCAAGTCTTGTAACAACCCAGCGTGCAAATGCAGCGTCAGGCGTGTCTAGAAGTAATCAGAGAAATGCTGGACGTGGTTTTTAGGCTTGAGGTTTAGCACGGTTTAGCCTGTTTAGCCTGGTGAAACCATGTAGGAAGAACAAGAAACGGGATATATCACTTTAAGACTTGGTAGTGAGAGCCGCAGTATCCGCAAGGACGCTCGCGCACTTCTGTTCTCAAGAGCACTAAAAGAGCAGACAAACGGTAGCCATACGCTAGCCCTGTGTACTTACTATGTATGTACCTACTGCAGCCGGTATTCTGCCAGTCTCGCCACATGTCACCACCTTTTTTTCCGGTCAGGTGCTGCCTGGGCAGTCTCGACTGCTCGCAAAGGCGAGCAGCAACTGGCAATAAATAAGGGCTCTGGTCATTTCCACAGCTTTGTAGACATTTGTTCATTTTGTTCATTTTGAATGCATGGGTTTGAATAGATTTGGATATGCGCTTCGCGTTTGAGGCTATTCCGGAGTTTGTGCAATCTATCGTGACTCCGCTGGTGGAGGTGTTAGTGAAACGACTGCGGGGGAAATTGACCAAGTGGATGGAGCGGAAGGGCGCAGCGATTCTTGGCAGCAAACATGTTTGCCATTGTTTTTCTTGGCAGGGTCTGCCCAGGTTGACAGATTTTTGGGAAAGGTCTTGATGTGCTTCGGTCATTCGATCCATTCCTTCAATTCAGGTGCGATTAGATTTGGAATGTGGCTTGATTGTCGTTGGAATGTATGTGCCAAACTCTGGGCAAAAATTGGCACGCTTGGATTACCGAGTCAATGAGACTCGGCCGTGAAGTATTGCGTGTTGTCTACTGGCAGCACTTTAGTGATCCTTATAATATAACAAGATCTATGCTTGTCCAGCAGTGATCAGTATTGCTGATGCAACAAGAGGCTAACTTCACCCTGCACCTGCGTGCTAGATGTGGCCATGTGCTACCAGGTTTGGGATATGAAGCTGCGGTCTTACCTGCGAGAACTGGATAGGAAGGCTCTGGTATCATGTCTTGCTCTAGCTACCGCTGGGGTCATCCACTAGCTTGTTGACAGCTAGGCTGGAACTGGAGGTGGCTTGGTGATTTGCGGAGACTTCAATGTTGCACACCAGGCCTTTCGCTGGACATGTCATGCATTGTCAGTAACTTGCAAGATTGCAGTGTATGGGCTTGACCAAGGAGTATATATATTATCTTCCTATCGCTTCGCTACGAAGACAGCCAGCACCAAAAGATTGTAGAGTTTTAAATAGACCCTCGTACGCAACTGTCAATGTTGTCAAAAAAGGTCTTCGGCAAATTTGGGTTTAAAAGCGTACCTGTTGGCCTCGAGTGACGGTCGTGGGCCATAGGTGTGCCTCAGGTTGGCATAACGCATCCCCAGGCCTAAGTTGACCCGAAAAAAGCGCCAGGGGCCCTCGGGTCCAACGTGAAGTTCGGGCCAAATCAGCCAGGGTGCAAACAGTTTCGCCTCCAACGCAGACATGATGCTTCTGAAGCACCTAGAAAAAGACCTTGCCCATTGCCTTGCCAGAAAAGGTTGCAAGTTGGGCCATGTTAAAGATGCTAGGGCCAAATTGGCCAAGCGATACATGGAACTTTGCAGAGACCAACCTGGCGTGCCGCAAAAATGCCGCATAAACACCGCCTTCGCATGTTGGGAGCCTGGTGCCCTCACCAGAATGATTCAACGAGGTCCAGGACAAAAAAAATGCCCCACCCCCCCCCTTGCAGCTAGGACCAGCCAAGCCTTTGGACAAGGGTGGCGGATTTCAACGACGTAATTTCATGCAATTTCCATGAGTCACTTAAGCTTCGTTTCCTGATCGTTTGATTGCCGGCCAGGATATTGACATATGGAACCCTGAAGCATCCCATATTAAACGACAAGCTGGAACAACAGCTCCAGAGCGCGAGAGCTTTGCGAATCTACTCAAAGAGTCGCATGGCTGGGTTTGTAGCCCGTTCAATTTGGTCATAGGCGCAGCAGGTTGTCCATGTTGGATAAGACGGCCGTTGAGATTTTTGAGGTTAGACTTGGTTGATGCTTTCCGTCACGGCAATCCAGAAGCCCGTGAAGTTTACACATACTGGAGTTCAAGAATCTTGGCCGTGCAGCATTTGAAATCCTGAGTGAGTAGGGTATTTCCCGGCCGCGCTAGTCTGCACAGAACCAATAGCGACATGCCTGTCGCATTGGACCCTGCCCCCATTTATGACCCCTTGGCTTCTTTGGGGTCATGTAGGGCCACATGTGAAACATAGGACAGACAGCATTGTCCGAAGCTGATCTATCATCATTGCAAACTATTGTTTCGAACGATTCTACAGAAGCGTGCTTGAGGTTGAATACATCACAGAGCCTGGCAGGCGCAATCTGATGGGTAATTCTCCTGTTTGAAAAAGGGTCCTTGCAAATTTGCGTCTCGGTGGTGTGGTGCGCAAGCGTAGGATGTTAAGCCGTGTTGTTGCGACAAGAAACCATGCGGAGTCAAATGTCTCAAAGTGCTTGCCACTCCCAGTATATTGAGCGTCGCTTTATTGACTGTGGATGGTGCATGTGTCATCCTAAATTGCTGGGCAAGTGCGGCCTTTTGCGTGTACCTGTTGCTTGCACGTGATGACTTTCCAATCTGTATGTGGCCGGTTATTCTGGTAACGTCGTGTCATTGGAAACGTTGTTTCGCGAGACCCAATACCCGTGGATCCGTATCCAACTCCAACCCCTCGCGGAAGGAACTTCAAACAGTGTGTTGTTTGCGCTGTTAAGTGTGTGCAAGTGGGACGATGTGTAGGAGATATGTGCAAGCGGATCTAACATGATCAAAGCTCAAAACGTTTTTATCGCTATTGCGCCCCACCTGTCCCAGCAACGGGAATCAGCTCAGTCTGTCTTTTGTTTTGAAGCGACTTGCGACTACCGTGTGAATGCAACGATGGCGGGGTTTATGTTTATTATTATCACTATTATTATATATTCTTTTATTGTTATTCCTATTATTATTATTAATCTTACTATTATCATTATTATTTTACTGTCATTATTGATTTTTTATTGTTATTTATTTATGTATTTTTTTGTTGTTTCATTATTTCTTTATTCATTGTTTATTTATGTTTATTTTTGTTATTATTATCAGTATTTTTCTTATTTTTAATACTACTATTTTTACTATATTAATATTATTATTATTATTGTTATTGTTATTGTTATTATTTATCATTATATTACTGTTTATTATTATTATTACTATTATTACTATTATTATTATTATTATATTAGTATTTATTACTATTATTGGTTTTATTAGTATTATTAGTTTTATTCTTTATTCTTTATTATTACTATACGTTTTTGGTTATCATTACTATTTATTTTTGTTATTATTATTGGCAGGGCAAAATGTGACGGACCAGTGCATTTGCGGTGTGCCCAGGAACCAGAAGCCGACCAGTCAACAAGGGATTGCGGCTTGACTATTTCCTTTGCAGCACGCGGCTGTTCAACAAGGAATCAGAGGCAGCTCGAACTGACACTTGTATACACTTGTCTTGTTTATATAATTTTGTCGGGCAAAAGGCGCAGACTGGCGCAGAGCATTGATATGCATGTGCACATTATAGATACTGATACAAGTAGTACCCGGGCAAGCCGGGGGCGGAAGTTTCAAAATTGAAACGCTTATAGCCTATAGAGCGGGACAAAGACTGTGCCTATAGGTTGCAAGCAAGCCTTCTGTGCTTTGCAGCAACAATCTCTTGACTTGTCAATCTGATGAGAATCTGATGCCACGTCTTTTGCACGTTGGATCTTTTCTCATTTCATCTTATCTCATCGCATCGCAGCTTCTCTTGGACATTGCTCGTTGCATCCCATCGTCACCGCAGTCTGTGTCCTCCCATCTCATCTGAACCCATCTCAACTCATCTCATGTCTTCTCAGCTTTTTTCACCTCATCTCACTTCATCCCTTTCTCAGCTCTTCTCAGCTAATCACAGCTGTTCTCATCTCTTCTCATGTCACCTGAGCCTTGCTCATCTCTTCTCAGCGCATCTGAACTCTTCTCTTTTCAGCTCTTCTCAGCTTCTCCATTCTACGCAGCTCGTCTGAACTCAGCTCTTCTCAGCTCTTCACCGCGCTTCTCCTTTCAGGTTGTCTCAACTCATCCCATCTCATCTCATCTCATCTCAGCCTTTCTCAATTTTCACACCTCTGCTTAACTCTTCTCAGCACTGTGCAGCTCATGTCAGCTCATCTTATGTCTTCGCATCTCTTCTCTCCTCTTCTCACATCTTCTAAACTCTTCTCACATCTTCTCAGCTGCTCTCTGGTCTTGTCAGCTCGTCTCACTTCATCTCACCTCATCACAGCGCACTCTCAAATCATCTCAGCTCTTCTCTGGACCAAGACCTGCTCAGAACGGATCTCGGCCCCAGAGCAAGTGATCCCGGCACTTTACACAGAGAAGAAGATTTTCCACGGAGAAGCTTTTACACACAGCCAGCTTTTACACAGAGCAGCTTGTACACACAGAAGCGTTTACGCAGAGACAGGGAAGCTCTTATTCACAGCAAGCTTTACACACAGCAAGCTTTTACACACAGAAGCTTTTACACAGAGAAGCCTCTACACAGAGCAGCTTTTACACGCAGCCAGCCTAGGGTATCCGAGTAAGCTTTTACACAGAGAAGCTTTTACACAGAGAAGTCTGCACACCCAGCGAGCTTTTACGCACAGCAAGCTCTCACACAAAAGCCCTTTCACAGAGAAGCATGTACACAGAGAAGCTTCTACACACAGCAAGCTTTACATGAGCAAGCTTTTACGCAAAGAAACTTTTACACACAGAAGCTGTTACACAGAGAAGCCTTTACACAGGAGCTTTTACACACAGAAGCTTTTACGCAGAGAAGTCTTTACGTCTTTACACAGAGAAGCTTTTACACACGGAAGCTTTTACACAGAGAAGATTTTACACGGAGAAGCTTTTACACACAGCAAGCTTTTACACAGAGCAGCTTGTACACACAGAAGCTTTTACGCAGAGACGGGGAAGCTTTTATTCACAGCAAGCTTTACACACAGCAAGCCTTTACACACACAAGCTTTTTCACAGAGAAGCTTTTACATAGCAAACTTTCACACAGAGAAGCATTTACACAGGGAAGCGTTTACACAGAGAAGCTTTTACACGCAGCAAGGTTTTACACACTGAAGCCTTTACACGCAGCAAGCTCTTACACACGCAAGTTTTTACACACAGAGGCTTTTACGCAAAGAAGTTTTTTCACACAGAAGCCTTTTCACAAAGGAGCTTTTACACACAGAACCTTTTTCGCACAATGGTGCCAGAAGTTGCCCAGAGAACCCAATAGTCCTTAGTTAAGACATGCCTTAATTAAGGGTATACAAATTAAGGCATAAAGCCTTAATTAAGGACTATAGTTGTAGTCCCTAATTAAGGCCTGTAGATTTGAATCTTTCAAAACATGTAGCAATGCAAAATCCAAGGAGCTCCTTTTCTTGCAGGAGCTCCTGCAGAGATGTGTGCATGCATGGAAAGTTCAAAGCTCAAAGTTCATTTGGTGAATTTGTGCTGTGCATTTGGTTGAAATGAATGCTGTGCATTCTTCAGTGCTGTGGCTCAAGCTGTGAAGATTTTTCTCAACATGGCGAGGGCTTCCAATAGTGCTTCTGCAACTGATGTACCACATGCATCAGGGGCAACTCGCTTAACTTCGAGCAATGTTCAGATGCGGATCCTGAGAAAGTGGTGGAGCAGTACAAGGCTTTCATCCACGATTTGCTATCAATCACTGCAAGACCCTTGAAGCCCATCCTTGCTAGGTCATTGAGGAGAGTCTCGAAGGAGTTTCAAATCAAGACAGTGACTTTTGGAGTGGCAGAATTGTAGTAGCTGCCATCCAGTACTGCAGGCACAAGAGCAAGAATTTCAAAACAGGCGCTAAAACTAGCCTAGCTGTTGCAGAGGTTGTCCAGAAGCTTCTGGAGACCAGCCCACAGTCACAGGCTGCAGGTCCAACTTTGCCTGTCAAGGCCAAGGTTTGGAAGGGGGCAAGAGCCAGTCCCAAGAAGGCTGCCAGAATTGTAGTGACACCTCTGCTTTGTCACTTTGAGCAGCTTAGACTTCAGTGACACCTCTGCTTTGTCACTTTGAGCATGTTAGACTTCAGTGACACCTCTGCTTTGTCACTTTGAGCATTTTAGGCTTCAGTGACACCTCTGCTTTGCCACTTGGAGCATCTTAGACTTCAGCGACACCTCTGCTTTGTCACTTTGAGCGTCCTAGACTTCAGTGACACCTCTGCTTTGTCACTTGAGCATCCTAGACTTCAGTGACACCTCTGCTTTGTCACTTTGGGCATCTTAGACTTCAGTGACACCTCTGCTTTGTCACTTTTAGCATCTTAGTCTTCAGTGACACCTCTGCTTTGTCACTTTGAGCACCTTGGACTTCAGCGACCCCTCTGCTTTGTCACTTTGAGCATGTTAGACTTCAGTGACACCTCTGCTTTGTCACTTTGAGCATCTTAGGCTTCAGTGACACCTCTGCTTTGTCACTTTGAGCGTCCTAGACTTCAGTGACACCTCTGCTTTGTCACCTTGAGCATCTCAGACTTCAGTGACACCTCTGCTTTGTCTCTTTGGGCAACTTAGACTTGAGTGACACCTCTGCTTTGTCACTTTGAGCAGCTTAGACATCAGCGACACCTCAGCTTTGTCACTTTGAGCATCTTAGACTTCAGTGACACCTCTGCTTTGTCACTTTGAGCATCTTAGACTTCAGTGACACCTCTGCTTTGTCACTTTGAGCACCTTGGACTTCAGCGACACCTCTGCTTTGTCACTTTGAGCGTCCTAGACTTCAGTNCTGCTTTGTCACTTTGAGCACCTTGGACTTCAGCGACACCTCTGCTTTGTCACTTTGAGCGTCCTAGACTTCAGTGACACCTCTGCTTTGTCACTTTGAACATCTCAGACTTCAGGGACACCTCTGCTTTGCCACTTGGAGCATCTTAGGCTTCAGCGACACCTCTGCTTTGTCACTTTGAGCATCTTAGACTTCAGTGACACCTCTGCTTTGTCACTTTGGGCATCTTAGACTTCAGTGACACCTCTGCTTTGTCACTTTGAGCACCTTGGACTTCAGCGACACCTCTGCTTTGTCACTTTGAGCGTCCTAGACTTCAGTNCTGCTTTGTCACTTTGAGCACCTTGGACTTCAGCGACACCTCTGCTTTGTCACTTTGAGCGTCCTAGACTTCAGTGACACCTCTGCTTTGTCACTTTGAGCATCTCAGACTTCAGTGACACCTCTGCTTTGTCACTTTGAAGATCCTGGACTTGAGTGACACCTCTGCTTTGTCACTTTGAGCATCTGAGGCTTCTGTGACACCTTTGCTTTGTCATTTTGAGCATCTTAGACTTCAATGACACCTTTGCTTCGTCACTCTGAGCATGTTAGGCTTCAGTGACACCTCTGCTTTGTCCCTTTGAGCATCTTGGACTTCAGTAACACCTCTGCTTTGTCACTTTGAGCATCTTAGGCTTTAGTGACACCTCTGCTTTGTCACTTTGGGCACCTTGGACTTCAGCGACACCTCTGCTTTGTCACTTTGAGCATCTTCGACTTCAGTGACGCCTCTGCTTTGTCACTTTGAGCAGCTTAGGCTTCAGTGACACCTCTGCTTTGTCACTTTGAGCATCTTGGACTTCAGTGACACCTCTGCTTTGTCACTTTCAGCTTCTTAGACTTTAGGGGCGCGTCCTCTTTGTCACTTTGAGCCTCTTAGGCTTCACGTTGAGCATCTTAGGCTTCAGTGACACCTCTGCTTTGTCACTTTGAGCATGTTAGACTTCAGTGACACCTCTGCTTTGTCACTTTGAGCACCTTAGACGTCAGGCAGCTAAGGCGGCTGAGGTTTCATTGCCTCCTTGAGGTTCATTTCAATCATTTGAAGGCCCTTCTTGTGGCCCTGAACCGAGACCTGAAGGATATGTCAGTCCTGATGAGGCAGCAGAGGATGCTCATCCGCCTCCTGAAAATGGAGATGATAATGCATAGAAATGCCATGAAAAGGACATTGGCTCAGGAACATTAACATGTGCAGTTCAGATTGCTCGTAATGAGATTTTGTTTGAACTAAATTGAATGTTGTAGGATGTTTCCATTCATGCTTTGTGGTTTTCATATCGTTATATGTTTCGAATATGCGGTTGATGCCCATTGCACTGCCAGTATCTTCTGGCACCAGGTGAGCAAAGTATGTGTATGCTGCTGCTCCCGGACCGGTACATTGGCCTGCATCTGCAGAAAAAAGGTGCGCTTTGGTTTGGGCTGGGAAGTACATGTTGTGTGGTGTTTATGTGGAAGATCTTGATAGGTTGAAGGAGGCCCCTCCTAGGTCAAAGGAATCTCCTCATATTTTTCTGTGGAAGAGATGCCTCCTATCTCAAGGGGGCCAGTAAGTAAAACCAGATTGGCTCTTGAAAATATCAGGTCCTCTGCAAATTCAAAGGAGTCAATTCGAAGTTATGGTCATCGACAGAATTATGGGGGAAAAAAGGTCTAACTTAGACAGGCGTCGCCTGTCTCCGTTTTTCCCATAATTAGAGTTTTCCTTAAAAAGGTTCAAAATTTGCCGGATGTGATCTGAACCTTTTTTTCCATAATTCTTGGAGGGGCCCCGGATTTTCCATAATGGTTTTTCCTGCGTAATCAGGGGCTTGGAGCAAATTAACCCGTTTTTTCCGTATTGTTTCCATAATTAATCTTTCGGGGCCCACCTGTTGGCCATATCATGGATGAAACTGATGAAAACCTATGGTAAAAGGTTGAATATGTTGAACACCTGCTACAAAACCGCTGAAATAGGTTGAACAGTGCTGAAAAACCATACTGAAATACGCTGGTAAATTGATTAAAACCAATGGCAAAGAAAAAAACATTTTGGGACACCTGATCAGCAAATGTGTGTACTTTTCTCATTTTTTCTCTATAGATTGGTCCTCCTGGGTGACCATTTCGGGGAAAAATTAACAGAATGGGCTAGCGCCCTGGTGCCGCCGACCCCCTTTAAGGGGGAGGGGCTGGGGTTGGCGGATATTTCTTCCCCTGGGATGATCCAACAGTGAAGGTAGAAAAAGTTGAAAAATAAGGAAAAACATGAATTGAAACAACCATTGTATCTACTCCTTCAAATCTTTACGGGCTAACACGTTCTTTAAGGGTTGACATGGGTTGAAGAAGCTGAAACTTGAAAGTAGCTGAGAATCTCCTTGCATGTTGCAGCCGTATTGGCAGTGAAATTTTCAACCGCTGTCGCCCATAGATGGCAAGATTGCGAAGCGACCCACTTCCAGGTTTATGAAGCAACACCTATTGGAATGCCAAACCACCTCATGAATCATAGACAATATTTGAAAACTATTGAAAGCTTATGAGCTAGGCTATACTCGACAGACAACAAACATGTAAAACCAGGACGGGAACATTGAACACGTTGAAGCAGTGGATCCACTTCAGAGAAGAACAGACGCATTTGAATCCATGGTGGGCCCGGTAAAAGTAAAGTACCAATCCCGGTAAAAGTAAAGTTTGCCGTGGAAAGGCCTGCGGGAGGGTTTGGAGGGTTTGAGGGCGGGCAAACGCCAGGCTTGAACGCCCTTAAAAATAGATGGCTGCGGTGTGTACCTGCGAGAGTTGCCGTGGAATGAACAACTGCTGAACACCCATTTAAAATTTTAAATGAAGTAGCTTGGACAATTGCTTCAAACTATATCGCACCAATCGGTTATAGAAGATATTTAGCATTTAATACAGATAGAAGATGCTTTTTGGGGGGTGCAGCCAGAAGCATTTCAAATAGAAGATAATGCCCGTCGCAAAAGTAGCAAAACGGCCAGAATCAACCCCCCAACATGGGACCATGTTGGCAATATCTTCTATTTGAAACTCCTTTTTTCCCACTGCCTTGTTCTGTGGATTTGTGTGGTATTTACAGGGAAAACTCCCAAAATAAATAGAACATTGACCCCAAGTTCGGGAGACACCTCCGGCGGCCCATTTACAAAAAGTACCTCCCAAGCGGGGCCCGGCTGGAGGTATTGCGACGCCGGTATAATAGAGGGGTCCAGAAAAAATTGGAAAAAACCCTCAGTAAAGTAGCTTTTCTGACTGGGGGATGGCAACGCAATCCTTTTTTCAAATAGAAGATAATAGGAAATGGTCTCGATTTTTCAGATAGAAGATATTCCGGGGAGACAGAAACCCATGTTTCAAATAGAAGATAATATTTCAAGAGGAAACCCAGTGGTTGCCACCAATTTTTTAAATAGAAGATATTGTTTTGTAACCCCGGCAGTTGGACAGATCCCACATGAACGAAAAAACAGTTTGCAAATAGAAGATAATGGTTTAGCACCTTCTTGAGGGCCCCTGGACACCGTAGCATTGATTGTTGACAAATCGTTTTCAAATAGAAGATATTGGGGTTGATAACCATGTGGGAATGGAAAAGACCATTTCAAATAGAAGATAATGATTTTACCAACCCCCAAATTTCTGCCGTTTGTTTTGGTCCAAAGGGGTTTTAAATAGAAGATATTGGATCAGTACCCTGAAAAGGTATCCGGCAGGCGAGTTGCAACAAGTAGCTCAAAGTCCTGGTTGTTCTACCATGTTGGAGCTTTGAATTAATTTCTCTTCTGTAATTTTTGGCTTTGTACGCGTTTCCAACTCAGTCGGTTATAGAAGATCGGCTCTCCGACAATTCCTGAATATCTTCTATAATAGCGTGGTGCGATATAATGGTAAAATGATGAGAAACATTTTGGGAGACTTGAACAACAAATGGGTATACTTCTCTCATCTTGTCTCTATAGAGTCTATAGATTTGTCATCCTGGACCTGGAAGACCATTTCTGGCAAAAATGAATTATGGAAAAAATTAGAACCGTAAGAAAATAGTTGTCACAAGGCCATGCAAAAAGGGTTAGCCAGTCAGATCCAGCTCCAGAAGTTCATTTTCGAAAAAAGAAGGTTTTTTGAAATTGTTCCCAAAAACCGGGAGAAAGGAACTAGCGAAAGCCAAGGCTAAAAATTATTGAAGAGCTTTGAAAATTGATGAAAATCCATGGAAAATGCTGAAACAGGTTGGACAATTGCTTGAAACCAGCGGTACAAGACTGAAATAGGTTGGGCAATTGCTTGAAACCAATGGTGCAATAGTGAGATAGGTCGGAAGATTGCTGCAAACCAATGGTAAAATGATGGAAAACATTTTGGGAAACCTGTTCAACAAATGTGTATGCTTTTTCTCATCTTTTCTCTATAGATTGGTCATCCTGGACGGCCATTTCTGGGAAAAGTTAATTATAGAAA
This sequence comes from Symbiodinium sp. clade C Y103, assembly GCA_003297045.1. Taxonomy (NCBI): domain Eukaryota; class Dinophyceae; order Suessiales; family Symbiodiniaceae; genus Cladocopium; species Cladocopium sp. clade C. Next base: position 98,860 of record BGPT01002014.1, on the reverse strand, counting down.
AAAAAATCAGAACCGTAAGAAAATAGTTGTCACAAAAGCATCCAAAAAGGGCAGCCAGTCAGATCCAGCTCCCGAAGTTCATTTTAGAAAAAAGAAGGCCTTTTGAAATTGTTCCCAAAAACCGGGAGAAAGGAACTAGCGAAAGCCAAGGCTAAAAATTATTGAAGAGCTTTGAAAATTGATGAAAACCAATGGAAAAATGCTGAAACAGGTTGGGCAATTGCTTGAAACCAGCGGTACAAGACCGAAATAGGTTGGACAATTGCTTGAAACCAATGGCGCAATACTGAAATAGGTTGGAAAGTTGCTTAAAACCAATGGTAAAATGATGGAAAACATTTTGGGAAACCTGTTCAACAAATGTGTATGCTTTTTCTCATCTTTTTTCTATAGATTGGTCATCCTGGACGGCCATTTCTGGGAAAAGTTAATTATAGAAAAAAAGATCAGAACCGTAAGAAACTAGTCGTCACAAAAGCATCCAAAAAGGGCAGCCCGTCAGATCCAGCTCCAGAAGTTCATTTTTGAATAAAGAATGCCGTTTGAAATTGTTCCCAAAAACCGGGAGACATGAACTACTGAATGAAAGCCAATGCTCAAAATAATGAAACAGATTTGTAGAACTGCTGAAAACCACTGTAAGATGCTGAGTTCTGTTGAACAACAGCTGTTAACCAGTGGGAAAAATGTTGAAATAGGTTGGACAATGAGGTTGGGCATTTGCTTAAGCCCAATGGTAAGATAATGAAATGATGAACATCAATGCCAAGAACAATGAAATAGACTTGAAAATCTGTGCTGAAATAGGCTGGACAACTGCTGAAAACCAATGGAGACATGCTGAAATAGGTTGGGCAATTGATCGAAACCAATGGCACAAGGCTGAAATCCGTCTGAAAATTGTTTTGGGTATGCGGAATACTTGATTTTTAGACAGATGCAAATTTTCCATAATTCAATTTTCCCCCTTAGAATGCAGTCGAATTGCGAATCGATGGACGTGTTCCAGCCGACAGAATTATGGAAAAATGATTACAGAAAAATATGGAAAATAGGTCTATAACTTTCCGGTGAAAGACAGGGTTCCATTTAACTTCATTTAACTTTTCTTTTAGTACTACTTTAAAAGGAAAACCCAAGGTCAATGGAAGTTAAATTTAACTTCGATTTAACGTCTTCAACTGTTCACTGGTTCTAGTACATTTTCTAAATATATTTTTGAAGGATGCGCAATTTTGTTTCTTGAACTTTTCTTGTGTCCCAATCATCTGCGGAAGCAAAAGTCAAACAAAGCCAAAAAAAGATAAAGAGTTAAATGTGGGACAGCTGGGGAACCAAGAGTCAAACAAAGCTAAGATCACAAGACAAAGGTGGGACAACTGGGAAACATAGAGCCAAACAAAGCCAGATAAGATCAAGAGTTAAAGGTGGGGCAGCTGGGGGCCAAGAGCCAAACAAAGCCAAATAAGATCAAGAGACAAAGGTGGGACAGCTGGGAAACCGAGAGCCAAACAAAGCCAAATAAGATCAAGAGTTAAATGTGGGACAGCTGGGGAACCAAGAGCCAAACAAAGCTAAGATCACAAGACAAAGGTGGGACAACTGGGAAACCAAGAGCCAAACAAAGCCAAATAAGATTAAGATTTAAAGGTGGGACAGCTGGGGACCAAGAGTCAAACAAAGCCAAATAAGATCAAGAGTTAAATGTGGGACAGCTGGGGAACCAAGGGTCACACAAAGCAAAAAAAGACCAAAAGCGAAAGGTGGGACAGCTGGGGAACCAAAAGTCAAACAAAGCCAAAAAAGATCAAAAGACAAAGGTGGGACAGCTGGCGAACCAAGAGCCAAACAAAGCCAAATGAGATCAAAAGACAAAGGTTGGAATCTCCTTTTCCGAAAGATTTGCAGCCAAATTCAAAGTACCACGAATGTGGATTTCCTTTAATGCATGGCGCAGGCCTAAGCTAAAGTTACAGGAACTCATTCCTCTTCTTTCAAAAACAAGTTACAGATATATAAGAGAAACAACAAGTTTACAAGCCTTAATTAAGGCATGTACTCTGCAGTCCTTAATTAAGGCTTCCAACCTTAAATTCAGGCAATAATCCTTATTTAAAGTCCTTAGCTAAGGCACTATGTTTGATTCAAAATGTTTAAACCTTAATTCAAGCGAAAAAACCTTGATTAAGGATTAAAAATAAGGATTATTGCCTTAATTAATGCCTACAAACTCACTTAAGGACTATTGGGTTCTCTGGGCGCGGCTCCAAAACCGGATGGATTTCGGCACCAAAGCCAAAACACGATGTTGGAGCACTTTTTCACAAGGAATTTGAAAAGGAAAATCACCAGCGCCAAAGTTGAAAAAAATTGCTGAGAAATCGTTATCCCAACCTGGACGCGGCCATTCGAAGATGTGAAACAAAGCTTTTGTGCGAGACTTCCCTCAAAAACTGCAAGTTGAAGATGTGAAAACAACAAAGCTTTGGTGCGAGACTTCCCGCAAAAACTGGTTTTGGTGTTTGTGCGAGACCTCCTTCAAAAACTGAAAGTTGAAGATGTGAAAACGAAGCTTTGGTGCGAGATTGCCTTCAAAAAAAAATTGAAAAATTGAAGATGTGAAGCTCGAACTGTCAGTGCCAGTGCGGGGCCGATCCGAGCATGATCCGAGGACAGCGGAGACCGACCGGGACCCGCCGCGCGTCAGATCTTCCCCGCCCATCTTCCAAAGCACGTTTCGTCCTGCAAGACACAGCAACTGATGTTGAAGATGTGAAAACCCAGCTTTCGTGCGAGATTTTCCTTCAAAACGGAAAGTTGAAGATGCCATTGCTTTGACATCCAATTGCTTCTGACATCCCAATGCTTCTGACACCCCATTGCTTCTGACAACCCATTGCTTCTGCCAACCCAGTGCTTCTGACACCCCGTTGCTCCTGACAACCCATTGCTTCTGACAACCCATTGCTTCTGACACCCCATTGCTTCTGACATTCCATTGCTTCTGACATCCCGTTGCTTCTGTCACTTCTGAGATCCCATTGCTTCTGACATCCCAATGCTTTGGACATCCCAATGCTTTTGACATCCCATTGCTTCTGACATCCCATTGCTTCTGACATCCCAATGCTTCTGACATCCCTTTGCTTCTGACATCCCATTGCTTCTGACATCCCATTGCTTCTGACATCCCAATGCTTCTGCCATTCCATTGCTTCTGACATCCCGTTGCTTCTGCAACTTCTGAGATCCCATTGCTTTTGACGTCCCAATGCTTTTGACATCCCAATGCTTTTGACATCCCATTGCTTCTGACATCCCAATGCGTCTGACATCCCAATGCTTTTGACATTCCAGCGCTGAGAAAACCAGTGGTCCGTACTACGGAAGTATACACTTCTAAACTTCCTTGGCTGATAGTTAAATATTTTCTGCACAACGATTTTGAGCGTCATAAATCACAAATGGCCAAGAATCTTGACAGTGATCCTGGAGGCCTGTGTTTGCGACAGCAAGGTGCTGGACACGTTTGGTGGTAGCGACCACTGTCCCATATCGTGCATGCTGAGCATGCCGCAAGCGAAGCATCGAGCAAAAAATGCGTATCGAACTGGCAAAGCACACAAACGAAATACGTCAAAGTAAACGTCCGTCTGAGCACTAAGTACACATCACATCAAGGGTGCGTTTCCTGTGAAGACAGGCGGTTTATGCCAAGTGGAACTCCGAAAAGTTCGATGACGTTCCAAGGAGCGGGAAAAGATTTCATTTACAAGACGGGGCCCCCAAGTTATATGGATTCTGTCAACCCGTTGACTATAGGTTTAATTGCCACAAAATATTTTTTGAGCTATAAACCAGCGTTGCTATCTAGGGGGGCCCCACCTTGTATACATTCATTTGCATTCATTTGTATGTAAAATCTTTCAATCCCGAAAAAATTGTTGGAGAAATTCTGAGTTTGCTGTGGCAATCCAGAATGCTGAAGGCTTATGGAGAAGTACAAAGATCAGGAGGCCATATAGTCCAGCTAGGGACGGGTAGAAGATGGTAGAACATGTAGAACCCAAAAATTGTGGACGTGCCCCTGGTTGCTTGTCAAATTCCGAAGTGCGTTTCAGCCGGAATGACAGCAAGGCGATGCTCGATTGGATGAACGAAATTGGGCGCCAAATTTTACAGCCACCAAGGATAGCCGTCGCACGCAGATTGAATTTCCTCATATTTCCTTCCAGAAATCATCAGGTTCCATTGTGGTCATATTTACGCGATCCACATACAGTAGCAGCCAGAATGGAACGCTAGGCCTCTTGGCTGTGCAGTAGCCTCCCACTACATGCAATGGCAAATATTGTAAACCCCCCCGCTTCTCTCAGTGGTGTACTGTCTGGTCTGGTGGTGTATTTCTGGTGGTGTGGTGCTTGGGCAGTTCGGAAGTTGTCACTTAGGCAGGTTGGCAGTGAAGGGGTGAGGTGCTCGTGCACTACATGCGCGCTTTCGCGCTTCGCAGCTGTGTAAGTTCGGTAGCCAGGTACCCCAGGCGCTTCATCAGTTGTGCTGCTAGGAATGGGCAAGCAAAGCTGGCACACAGGGCATTAGACCCTACGTGTCTCGTGTTTCGCGGGAAGTCGTCACACATCCTTTGTGCCGCGGGGAAGCTGATGCCAGACAGAGGTTGTATGATGTTGTTATACATGCGTCCTCTTTTGTTGGAGGCTTGAGGTCTACGACCCAAGTCGCATGAACGCTATGATCGTGACATTCTTGCCTAGGAAGTGTGTCCAATCCTTAACACTACCTCGCTCCATTGTCCAAAGGAAGTTTAGGACAGAAACTTGGAAACTTCCGTGAACCGGACATTCAATAGGAGCAAAGTCAGGGTAGAGAAGAGTGTGGTACAGCAGTAGAGTAAAGAAGAGCAGAGTAGAGAAGAGCAAAATAGAACAGAATAGGGTAAAGAAGGACACATCAGAGTAGAGATTAGCAGAAAAAAGAAAAGTAGAATAGAGCAGGGATGGGCAAAGTAGAGTAGAGAAGTATAGAAGAGTAGATCAGAGCAGAGAAGACTAGAGTAGCGGAGAGGAGAGCAGATGCATATTGCCTCTAGGTCCCGTTTTGTCTCCCAGAGTCTCGTTTTAGCTCTCGTTTTTTCCCCTGGATCATGACGCAGCCGCAAGGCACACTGACAAGCTCTACCAAACAAGGAATATACCTTGCAACATTATTTGAAGGTCCACTCCCATTTCCCGTAGATTTAGTGTGCTTCAGTCTGAACTTACAGCGCAATGTAATATATGGTCGTTAGGCCCGTACGTAGGTATGTATGTACGTATGTATGTATGTATGTATGTATGTATGATCACCACCCCTTTAGTGGCCATTTTGGGGGGGACGTACCCGAAATGTAACGGGCAATTTTTTAGACTTCCCCCCCTCTTTTAAAATGTCTTTACGGGAAACGGAAGGACCCCCTAGGTCCTCCGAACAGCTCCGGACGGATTACATTTTTGCAGCCCAGGGTGTGTAGATTCCGTGCGTCGCCCCCCCCCCTACTTGCCCAGGGGCGGAGAGGGGGGGGGGAAGGTCATAATTGCAAAATGTCCGCAAAACTGTCCGGGTAATGTCCGAAGGTAATGTCCTTGCAGAAAGTCTTTAAATCAGACAGTAAAAGATACAATAAACGCATGTAGCCATCGTATACCTAAGGTCCATAATTCCTTGCAGAAAGTCTTCAAATAAGACGGTAAAAGATACAATAAACGCATGTAGCCATCGTATACCTAAGGTCCGTAATTCCGTGCAGAAGGTGCTAAACAGGACAGTACAAGATATAATAAACTCATGTTTGTGGCTTCAGGTACGGATGTAATTGATTTCAGGTAGATTTCAACTATACCTTGAATGTAAACATACATAAAGGATCGTAGAGGCACATTTGAGGTACAATTGAGATACGTTTGAGGTACGTTTGAGGTCATATAGTTGCAATTATGACCTCAGTTATCAAAGGAAGTTTAGAAGCCAAACTTCCGACAATATGGACAGATAGAAAAGCACTGCCATGAAAGAGGTCAAAGTCAGAAGATGAAGACAGTCAGAAGAGAGAAGATCAGAGATGAGAAAGTCAGAAGAGAGAAGAGATCCAGGTGCGCGAAAAGGTCGGAATTTCGCGAAGCCCTGTGTTTTTCCAATGTTTTGTGGCTCCGGAGGTCGAAAAGTAGGCTCGCTAAAGCGGCGGGTGCGGAGACATGTCCGCAGATGAGAAATGAAAAATTGCACGCCGTTGTGGCGCGAAGCACATTTGGAAGTCAAAAGTGTTAAAAACTGACGGTCTCGGACCACTTTTGGAAGTTAAGATGTGCAAAAAGTGCACGGCGTTGTGGCGCGAAGCACATTTGGAAGTAAAAAGCGTTAAAAACTGTCGGTGTCAGAGCACTTTTGGAAGTTGAGATGTGGAAAAAGTGCACGGCGTTGTGGCGCGAAGCACATTTGGAAGTGAAAATGTACAAAAACACTTCATGGTCGGGCCACTTTTGGAAGTTGCGGTGTCGAAAAAGTGCACGGCACTGTGGCGCGAAGCACATTTGGAAGTCAAAATGTACAAAACACCACCTGTTCGCCTCGCTTTTGGAAGTGCTGATGTTGAAAAGTGCACGGCGTTGTGGCGCGAAGCACATTTGGAAGTGAAAACCGTAAAAAACTGAGGGTCTCGGAGCACTTTTTGACGATTTGATGACGATTCGATGTCGAAAAAGTGCACGCCGTTGTGGCGCCAAGCACATTTCCAAGTCAAGAGTTGTCAAAAAAGGAGGGTTTTGGGTCGATTTTGAAGTTTGCATGTGACTACACTACAACTACAACTACAACTACAAGTACAAGTACAACTACCACAACAACAGCAACAACAACAACAGCAACAACAACAACAACAACTACTACTACTACTGCTGCTACTACAACTACAACTACAACTACAACTACAACTACAACTACAACTAAAACTACAACTACAACTACAACTACAGCAGCTACAACAACAACAACAACAACAACAACAACAACAACAACAACAACTACAACTACAACTACTACTACTACTACTACTACTACTACTACTACTACTACTACTACTACTACTACTACTACTACGACTACTACGACTACTACGACTACTACTACAACTACAACAACAACTACTACTACAACTTTAATTTCATGACAACTACTCCAACAACTACAACAACTACAACAACTACTACAACTATTACAGCTACAACGACTACAACCAGAACCACCACTACCATCACAACTACAACAACTACAACTACAACAGCTACAGCAACTACTACAACACTTACAACAACTACAACAACTACAACTACAACTACAACAACTACAACCACACTAACCACTACAACTACACTACACTGCACTGCACTACAAATACAACTACAACTACAACTACATTACACTACAACCACAACTGCAACCGCATTACATTACAACTACACTGCGCTGCCTCCAACCCACTTGTCGGTCCATCAGGGGGTTCGCTCTGCCATCCATCAGTCACAGCAACGAACCTCTCCTATAGGTTGCCTATTTTTGAAACTTCCGCCACCGCCTTGTGCGGTACTATTGGTATGACGGCTACATGAGTTTATTGTGTCTTTTGTTGTCTTGTATGAGGACTTTCTGCAAGGAAATATGGACATGAGTTAAATGTTGCTTATGACCTTCCACATACCAATTTACATTTTTTTGAGATTCAAAGATTTTCCCAAAATTTGCAAGAGATTATGTACCTCAACTACCTCTATATTACATGCTGAAATTTTCAAAAATGTAGAATATATGAAGGTTTCCTTGCATATAGGGGTCCTACAAACTATCAGATTACATTTTTGATTTTATGCAATTCTGCAGCTATTCGAAGACCTTTATGTCATCATGTTACATTTTTGTTTGCATGTGTTACATTTTCCTGTTTTAAAAAAAAATGTAACCCTCACATTTTAAGCTCCCCCCCCAAAACCCCAGGGCACCTGAAAATGTAATCGTTACATTATTAAGGTCAAAAGATTGAAATCGAAACATTACATTTAGAATGTACCCTCCCAAAAAAAAACGCCGTTAAAAATGCCTGTTACATTTTGATAAGGTCCCCCCCACTAAAGGGGTGGTGATTATGTATGTATGTATGTATGTATGTATGTATGTATGTATGTATGTATGTATGTGCGAATGGTGTCTAGGTGGGAATACAGCCCCACATAACCATGTAAGATAGCACAAGGGAAGTAGTCAACCACCGGATCAACCAACATGTGCAATACATTCGGTGTGTTGGCTCAAGACCCCAATGATTGCAGTGTCTGGAGAAAATAGGGCATGCTGTGAGCTTTCGTTGCTGTTGCCTCATACTGGAAACAAGGGCCAACCTTAGGGAATTGGCTATTCACAGNATTGCAGTGTCTGGAGAAAATAGGGCATGCTGTGAGCTTTCGTTGCTGTTGCCTCATACTGGAAACAAGGGCCAACCTTAGGGAATTGGCTATTCACAGTATGTATGTATGTATGTATGTATGTATGTATGTATGTATGTATGTATGTTTGTGTGTATGTATGTATGTATGTATGTACGTACGTACGTACGTACGTACGTATGTATGTATGTATGTATGTATGTGACCCTCCTGAATAAGCACAGAAAGACAGCCCGCGACTTCTAAGCATTGAATTGTCTAAACTGGTGCGCCGCTGGCAGATTGATTAAAACGCGCCCATTTTGACAGCATATTTTTTGAAAGAATGCAGAGGCACGACGAAATTCTAGACCCATATCAGAAAGTTTGATCAAGTTTTTGGGCGATGTTGCACCATGGTGATTTGCCGATGGCAGGGTGACTTCTGGATTTGGTGGGGTCGCTTTTCTTTTTTGCGTTGTGCCTTGCGGTGGGGCGGCTTCATGTTAAAAGGGGCGCGAAAGGTCTAACGCTCGTACTGTAAGTAGTAGCAAGGTGCTTTGCAACAGAGGTGGCGAAGGCAGCCATGCTTTAAGTTCTTCGAATCGATATTTGGTAGCTCTAAGAATCGATTCTGTATGTCTGGTTCCAATGTGAGAAAACACAGAGCACGTTCAGACACTGTGCGCTCCTTTTTTCCCCTTCCCAAGTTTGCTGCCTCTGCGAACCCCACGATAACGTATATAACACTAGGGTACTGCGCAGTACATCTCTGGCATAGCAGGTCTGTAGCGTAGAATGCCCACCGCACACGCATGTTACTTTATTCGCATACATAGACGATCGTAGACGAGATCTTTCGAAGATGAAAACTGCACAACATTGCGAAACGCTAGCGTGTTTTTAACCTCCGCTGGTAAAAACATCGACCTGCATGCGCAATCCTATACACCCCTTTACAAGCCTATACCGTATACAAAGAAACCATGCCAAAGTTCGGACAGGCAGCTGCTGTCAAAGGCTGATGATTCAATGGTATATCATGTTGTGTTTTGTTTGCCATCGATCCAGACTGTTGCTTTGGATTTGAGGGTTTCCTAAAATGGGGGTACTTCCAAACCATCCATGTTCATAGATTTTTCCACAGTGGGCCATCCATTTGGGGGCGCCTCCATTTTTGGAAACCTCCATTTCTTTGCGGCAAGCCTTCATTCTGAACCCGCCCTTGATGCAGCGCTGTCAGAACTGACATTTGGCATGCATGTTCATGAATGTTCATAAATGAGCTATCAATTTTTTTCTGGCCATTTATCTTCCTGGCGTAGAAGCTTGGTACCTTGCCCACCGCCCCAATTGATTCCTTACCGATCTTTTTTTGTTCATGTGCACTGCGCAGTCGCCCTGTTGACGGGGCGAATTCGCAAAATGGAAGCTTGATTTGCCAAACAAAAAAGATGACAGCATATTCCGCGGTGTGCTTCTTGTGAATTCAATGTTCAAGGTGGAGGGTGCCATTGAAGGCTCTTATCTTTCTCATTGTGTTTCAGTGAATTAGATAGGGCTGTGCCTGACCAATCGTTTACAGACCCCAGGCAGAGATATATGACCGCATCGTTCGGAAGTATGTGCTTTTGCCTCAGTTGAATGATTCCGCTGCGCTTTGTTTTTGGGGGGAGTGGAATGACAAAAAGCGCTGCAGGCTTGAAGGCAGTATGCGAAACTGTTCACAACATGCCCAAACATGTGAAGACACAAATCTTGGCCAGGCTCAAACTTGTCATACCCTGTGCAAGGTTTTGCCGCCCTCGGAAGGATTGGCAGCCTTTGATAGAGGCCATGCCAGGATCTCAGCGCATTGCTGGTCATGGCTCCATGCCATGCAACTTGTTCCCTCCAAACCCCGCGTTCGCCTGCACTTAAACAACACATCCAAACAATATCATATACTTGTCGCCAGAGGATGGATGAAAACACTGGCAAAACGCAGCGATTTTGATTTTAGGTTTTCAGAATTTAGGGTTTCAATTTAGGGTTTCAATTTAGGGTTTTAGGGTTTTGGGTTTTAGGGTTTGTTGCTTTGGAAAGTACAAAACTTTAACCCTTCGCACGGATTTGAGCATGTCAAAGGATATGCGGGATTCGCCGCGGGCAAACCTAGGGTTTTCAGCGAACTTGTTTCATGTTTTTTCTCTTTTCCGCGTCTGTAACATGGAGCCAAGCCATGCACGTTCTTGAGCTGGCATGGGTCAAAGCTTCTGTGTGTAAGGGCTGTGTGTAAAAGCTTGCTGTGTTAAAAGCTTGTTCGGATACCCTAGGCTTCCTGTGTGTAAAAGCGTCTGTGTGTAAGAGTTTCTGTGCGTAAAAGCTTCTGTATGTAAAGGCTTGCTGTGCGCAAAGGCTTGCTCTGTGTAAAGGCTTCTGTGTGCAAAGGCTTCTCTGTGCAAATGCTTCTCTGTGTAAAAGCTTCTCTGTGTAAAAGCTTCTGTTTGTAAAAGCATGCTGTGTGTAAAAGTTGCTCTGTGTAAAAGCTTCTGTGTGTAAGGGCTGTGTGTAAAAGCTTGCTGTGTGTAAAAGCTTGGTGTGAGTAAAGGCCCCCCTGTCTCTGTGTAAAAGCTTCTGTGCGTAAAAACTTGCTGTGTGTAAAAGCTTCTCTGGGTAATATCTTCTCTGTGGAAAGCGCCGGGGTCGCTTGCTTTGGTGCCGAGATCCGTTTTTGGAGAAGGTTTTGATCCAGAAAGGAGCTGAGATGATTTGAGAGTGCGCTGAGATGAGATGAGGTGAGACGAGCTTACAAGAGCCGAGATCAGCTGAGAAGAGGAGAGACGAGATGAGAAGACATACGATGAGCTGACATGAGCTGCGGAGAGCTGAGAACAGTTGAGAAGAGCTGTGAAAATTTGAGAAGGGCTGAGATGAGATGGGATAGGATGAGTTGAGACGGCCTGACAGGAGAAGCGCGGTGAAGAGCTGAGAAGAGCTGAGTTCAGACGAGCTGCGTATAATGGAGAATCTGAGAAGAGCTGAAAAGAGAAGAAGTCAGATGTGCTGAGAAGAGATGAGAAAGGCTCAGGTGACATGAGAAGAGATGAAAACAGTTGTGATCAGCTGAGAAGAGCTGAGAAAGGGATGAAATGAGATGAGGTGAAAAAAGCTGAGAAGACATGAGATGAGTTGAGATGGGTTCAGATGAGGTGGGATGACACAGACTGCGGTGACAACGGGATGCAACGAACAATTTTCCAAGAGAAGCTGCGATGCGATGAGATCCAATGAAATGCGAAAAGATCCAACATTCAAAAGACATGGCATCAGATTGATGAGATTGTTGCCGCGCAGCACAGAAGGCCTGCAAGCACTCTATAGGCACAGCCTTTGTTCCGCTCTATAGGCTATAGGTGTCAATTTTGAAACTTCCGCCCCCGGCTTGCCCGGCAACTACTTGTAGATGTCACGTGGGCGAAGTGAAAAGTTGAATTTGGCGGCGGCTCTTTGGGAAAAAACCCTTCGCAGGAGCTTTCGGGAACTAGGTGGCTGGTAATTTAGTAGTCGCACGGATTCACTTTGGTCTCACTGGGATCTGAAATTCACGCCCCAAGCGGCTGCAGCTGCGAATGCTGAGATGGTTTGTTAGATGCGCTATCACCCGCCCCTGTGGCCACCCATGGTATCCCATAGTTTTACATTTTTCCTCCACGCCGCTCCGCGTTGCTACATAAAGTCATGTCATACACGGACCCTCATAGCCAGCTCCAGCTCCACAGCCGAAACAGAACCTCTTTACTGGTACCGGGTTGTTCCGCTTCTGTCTTGTCCCACCTTGTCTCCATATTACTTGCCTCCAGTTCAGAATTGCCCAGGTACACGAGATTCAACCCAAGCAAGCTCCAGGAACTGGATGGCACTTCGGACTGCAGAAAGTGCTTGGGAATTTTCGGACAAAACACTTGAGGATCTTCAACGCTTTCGGCAATCTCATAGGTTCAGATGAAGTTGGGGTGTGAGTTTGTGCGCAAGTTTGTCATTTGTTTCTTTGTTTGTTCGTTGGATAATCCAATCATGCGGCATGCAGTGCGAAAACTGAAATGACTCCCTCTTGGCTCTTGCCGATTGCTGTTGTGAGCCAGCCGGATGTGCAAACTGATCGTTGAAGCACCAGCAATGCGATTTTCCATATTTAAATATGGGTGTATAGCAGCCCCGGAAAAGATAGAAAAGTGCGGGGGCTGGAAAACGGAGGACCAGCAATGTATATCCTCCAACTTTTCTATCTTTAGTATCGTGCTGCCAAGCATTGATGATATGATAATTGTGTGGAAATAGCGTGCCGATATTGAAGATAGAAAAGTGGCCGTGCATAGTTTGCTGCATATATGCATTAAAAGTGCTTTGCTTGACAAGACCACCTGAAGGCATACTTGAAAATTTGCAAAAATCCACCAAAAAGTCAAGAAAAGGTTGAAAACATGAAGAAAGACAATGATGAAATGAAGAAACGGGCTGAAGGATTGTTTAAAAACCAAGGGTAAAGTTGAGAATAAGGTGCAAAAAGTAGAAAAGTGACAGGGCGCAGTCACTTCTCTTCAAATATCAAAGTGCATTTCTCCCGCATTTTTGCAGCACGATACTCAAGATAGAAAAGTTGGAGGGTATATAATACAGGCCCTCCCTTTTCCAGCCTTCGCACTTTTAGGCTTGTCTGAATCCATTTATGCATGTGTTTTGTATATGTTTTGAATGTGTTTTGTATATGCTTCAGGTGTGTTTTGGATAAGTTTTGTATGTGTTTTGTATGTGTTTTGGGTGCGTCTTGTATATGTTTTGGATGTGTTTTGGATGTGTTTCAGGTGTCTTTTGTGTATGTTTTGTATACGTTTTGCATGTGTTTTATATATGTTTTGGATGTGTTTTGTATATGTTTTGGATGTTTTTTACCCAAAACACATCCAAAACATATACAAAACACACCTGAAACACATACAAATAACGTCCAAAACATATATAAAACACATCCAAAACATATACAAAACATATACAAAACACACCTGAAACACATACAAATAACATCCAAAATATTTATTACAAAACACATCCAAAACATATACAAAACATATACAAAACACACCTGAAATTCATCCAAAACACATCCAAAACATTTACAAAACACACCCAAAACACATCCAAAAGATATACAAACCACACCCAAAACATTTACAAAACACATCCACAACATATACATCACACACCTGAAGCACATACAAAATACATCCAAAACATAAACAAAACACACTTGAAACACATACAAAACATATACAAAACACATCCAAAACAAATGGTGCCTCTAGCAATTAATTTTCCATTTTACCACTTGCAAGCGCTATTCCAACTTTTCTATCTTTAGTATCGCGCTGGTATTTACAGCAAAATCGCACATCAAGCATTGATGATATGATAATTGTGTGGAAATAGCGTGCCGGTATTGAAGATAGAAAAGTGGCCGTGCATAGTTTGCTGCATATATGCATTGAAAGTGCTTTGCTTGACAAGACCACCTCAAGGCATGCTTGAAAACTTGCAAAAATCCACCAAAAAGTCCAAAAAAGGTTGAAGACATGAAGAAAGACAATGATGAAATGAAGAAACGGGCTGAATTGATGTGCATTTTTGCTGTAAATACCAGCGCGATACTAAAGATAGAAAAGTTCCATATAGTGGCACCAACGCAAAACAGCAGGGGAATTAGGTGGTCGAGCGTTGTTTCTCATCATAAGAATCTGAACGGGGAGAATGCCAGGAGAACAAGAAAACCTGAACACACCATTGAGATACAGAAGAAAGAAAAGTTAGACATCTTGGCATCAGCACAGAAAAGCAGAGGAAATAGTTTGTGCAGTGTTGTGATTGCTCATCAAATGAGTCCTCTGATAGAGTGGCCGATTTAAGGTTTGGGAGGTTCATTTTTCCTTTCACAAGTCTTTGCTTAAAAGAGCTCAAAAGTTGATTCTTGAAGTCAAATCTGTCCGGATGCCTTTCGGGGCTTGCATGTATATCCGCACTATTTGTTTCATATTTTTTTTATGTTGCGTATAGCCATAGTGCCCCCTTCAACAACAACAACAACAACAACAACAACAAAAAAAAAAAAAAGAGAACGGGAAATGGGCGGTACAATGTTGATGTTTCATCGCATGAAAATGGGAAACTATCAGGACAATAAAATCCTGATCACACCATTGAGATACAGNAATGGGCGGTACAATGTTGATGTTTCATCGCATGAAAATGGGAAACTATCAGGACAATAAAATCCTGATCACACCATTGAGATACAGAAGATAGAAAAGCTCCATATAGTGGCACCAACACAAAACAGCAGGGGGGTTAGGTGGTAGAGTGTTGTTTCCAATCATAAGAATCTGAAGAGGGAGAATGTTAGGAAACCGAAAATCCTGATCACATCACTGCGATACAGAAGATAGAAAAGTTCCATATAGTGGCACCAACACAAAACAGCAGGGGAAGTAGGTGGTAGAGTGTTGTTTCCAACCTTAAGAATCTGAAGAGGGAGAATATTAGGAGAACGAAAACCCTGATCACATCACTGCGATACAGAAGATAGAAAAGTTTCATATAGTGGCACCAACACAAAACAGCAGGGGAATTAGGTGGTAGAGTGTTGTTTCCAATCATAAGAATCTGAACAGGGAGAATGCCAGGAGAACAAGAAAACCTGAACACACCATTGAGATACAGAAGATAGAAAAGTTAGACATCTTGGCATCAGNATCATAAGAATCTGAACAGGGAGAATGCCAGGAGAACAAGAAAACCTGAACACACCATTGAGATACAGAAGATAGAAAAGTTAGACATCTTGGCATCAGCGCAGAAAAGCAAGGGAAAAAGTTTGTGCAGTGTTGATTGTTCATCAAATGAGTCCTCTGATAGAGTGGCCGATTTAAGGTTTGGGAGGTTCATTTTTCCTTTCACAAGTCTTTGCTTAAAAGAGCTCAAAAGTTGATTCTTGAAGTCAAATCTGTCCGGATGCCTTTCGGGGCTTGCATGTATATCCGCACTATTTGTTTCGGATTTTTTTAATATGTTGTGTATAGCCATAGTGCCCCCTTCAACAACAACAACAACAACAACAACAACAACAACAACAACAACAACAAAAACAACAAAAAACAAGAGAAAGGGAAATGGGCGGTACAGTGTTGATGTTTCATCGCATGAAAATGGGAAACTATCAGGACAACAAAATCCTGATCACACCATTGAGATACAGAAGATAGAAAAGTTCCATATAGTGGCACCAACGCAAAACAGCAGGGGAATTAGGTGGTCGAGCGTTGTTTCTCATCATAAGAATCTGAACAGGGAGAATGCCAGGAGAACAAGAAAACCTGAACACACCATTGAGATACAGAAGATAGAAAAGTTAGACATCTTGGCATCAGNACAAGTCTTTGCTTAAAAGAGCTCAAAAGTTGATTCTTGAAGTCAAATCTGTCCGGATGCCTTTCGGGGCTTGCATGTATATCCGCACTATTTGTTTCGTATTGTTTTATATGTTGTGTATAGCCATAGTGCCCCCTTCAACAACAACAACAACAACAACAACAACAACAACAACAACAACAACAACAACAACAACAAAAAACAAGAGAACGGGAAATGGGCGGTACAATGTTGATGTTTCATCGCATGAAAATGGGAAACTATCAGGACAATAAAATCCTGATCACACCATTGAGATACAGNAATGGGCGGTACAATGTTGATGTTTCATCGCATGAAAATGGGAAACTATCAGGACAATAAAATCCTGATCACACCATTGAGATACAGAAGATAGAAAAGTTCCATATAGTGGCACCAACACAAAACAGCAGGGGAATTAGGTGGTAGAGTGTTGTTTCCAATCATAAGAATCTGAAGAGGAAGAATGTTAGGAGAACGAAAATCCTGATCACACCACTGCGATACAGAAGATAGAAAAGTTTCATATAGTGGCACCAACACAAAGCAGCAGGGGAATTAGGTGGTAGAGTGTTGTTTCCAATCATAAGAATCTGAAGAGGAAGAATGTTAGGAGAACGAAAATCCTGATCACACCATTGAGATACAGAAGATAGAAAAGTTCCATATAGTGGCACCAACACAAAACATCAGGAGAGTTAGGTGGTAGAGTGTTGTTTCCAATCATAAGAATCTGAAGAGGGAGAATGTTAGGAGAACAAAAATCCTGATCACACCACAGCAATACAGAAGGTAGAAAAGTTCCATATAGCGGTACCAGCACAAAACAACAGGGGAATTACGTAGTACAGGATGAAATTTCAAGAGGCACATGTTCGGGATGGGGATGGGAAAGATGCCGGGAAATTTTGAATTTTGGCAGAACCACTTGAAAATACCATGCAAATACGAAAGATAGAAATGTGCAAACTTGATCTGCCCACCTAATTGTAGAAAATGCGGTGGCTTTTGTATCAGAATCCACAAAAATATCAATGTTCAGCCCTCCCGTTTCCAGAGGTTTAGTATTCGTTTAGTATTCGCGGGATGTCCTTCTTATGTGTGTTTGAAGGAAATTTTTAACTTTCCCCAGTTTTCTTGAGTTTTGGTCTGCGGCTTGCGGCCCTCCCGTTTCCAGGATCTGTGATCCTGGATTTTTTCTATCTTTTTCGGGGCTGCTATATATATATATACATATATATATATATATCTGTGTGTGTGTGCGTGTGCGTGTATTGATTTTTGTGTATATATTTCTATGTGTATGTAAAAGTATATATGTGTGTGTAAATATATATTTTTCTATGTTTGTGTAACTATATTTACTTATATATATATATATGTGTGTGTGTGTATGCATATGTACATGCGTATGCTTTTTGAATGGGGTTACTTAGTAAATTGGTACTCCTCATGTGCGATGTTTCTCTTGCTGGTTGTGGGTAGTGCGCATCTGGCGCGGTTCAGAGCCCCAGAAATTTCAAAACGAACCGAAATCATGGGATCGGCGCGCCCAATTGAAGATCCCCAAGCACTCATTTCTTGAACCAGTGGATATGCAATCCTAGCCATTTTGGGTTCTGTAAAGCTCAGTTTGGGAACAGAAAGAGAGAGGTGCCAGAGATGTCACAAGGCATATTTGCAAAGTACAAGGACAGTGAGGCCCGGGCTTTCGTCAATGCACCGCTCATTTCTTTTGCAAAAAAAACTTTTGACGATTGACATCACTTTGCCTTCAGCTAGCTTTTCATTGATTATGCGTGACTGGTGCTTGAAGACGGTTGCTTTCAATCCTATTTCCCAATATCCTGCAATTTAAATGCTGCCTTGTCCAGCGTACCGTCACCCCTGACATTCATTCACACCATACAAGCCGCGTTCTCTTCCGGCGTGAACTTCTTGAGTTGCTGTCTTCAGCTGAATTCTGAGTGTTTAACTTTAATCTCCAAACACTTGCAGTGCAAGATCACAAGATCTCTGGTATGTGTCAAGTAACTGCCTGGTATTGGAGCTCAGCCCAAAAAATTGCAAAGCTTTTGGCAGGGTTTGGTTGATGTCGTTCCAGTTGAATTGAATCTGCTTCGGTCAGTGTCACCAAGCCTCCAGTTCCAGTGTTCCTAACCAACGATTGTCAGCGCCAGGCTGCCCTCTACAGAGCGCTCTGTGACAAGTGCGCCTTTCGGAATTTTGTTTGTGCTGCGTTTGATTCCGTTATCAGGATTCGCAGTCCTCCCATGCGGCCTGTGGATCTTTTGCAGGTACTTACCCACCTTGGCTCAAGATGGCGAGCCTCTACTGTTTTGGACTCACCTTTCCCATTTCGGTTCCTTTTTGAATTTCGAGTTCGGGTTGCTTTTCAGTCTTGCGTCCCACTTGTTGCCTGCGTTTGATAAAAGATTTACTTTTGCTTGATGTTGCTTTCCAGCAACATAGTGTCGATCAAACCGATGAAACTGGAGGAAAAAAAAGCGCCATTGTGCTGATGGCCTCCCGGCTTTTGAGCAATACGAAAGTAATCTCGAACAAATTCAAACATAGACCCCTTCCCTTACACAATCGACTTAATTTACCAGCAAGATGTTCTGCAGCATTGCAATTCTCAGGTATTTGGGGAACTTTCAGCAAGCGTCGCAAACTATTTAAGAAATCGCTCATCTATTGATTGTAGCAAGAGTTCCTTTGCAAGCGCGAGGCTTTTCTTTGCCGCTGCCGAATTTAAGAGCAAACCCACGAGCAGGATAAGTGCCCGGGTAACAAGCTTCCATGCCAGCAGCCAAAGCAGAAGACACTTCGTATATCCTTACGGAGATGTAAGTGATATGTTACTCTATGCGAGTAACGGTTCGGATTTTGCGAATACACAGAATATGTATGAATACGTAAAGTCTTCGGGTAGAACATTTCCCGTTTTCATCCCAGACTGAAACTCAAAACGAGGCAGGCCTGCCTTGAAAAATAAAGCGATCAATATTGAAGACTAAGGAAAGATAAAAACAAAAACCATGTCTGGGGCTAGAAAACGAGGTCAATGGCAGAACCAGCTATATGGGGTCCCTCCACTTTTTGCAATATCGTCAGGTAATTTCAGTTGCTCGTGTAAAATTCACATAAGGACAATCCCTGTGTGAATTTCCTTCAGGCTATCTGGTAGGCTGACCTCTCTGTAGAAAACCGTTTCCTAGACCTTGCGATATCTTAGGTATGCGATTTTAAGCTTTCTGAGATCCTTGCATTTTCTAAAGGGGGCATTTTCAAGACCCCTGACACGTAAGATGCTGATTTCCTCATTTTTTTGGTGCCCAAATCCTTGGCCTTTTAGCTAGGGCACCCTTGATCGTATTTTTGCCCGAGAGCGTCTGCGAAGGGTTTTTCGTAAAAAGGGAGCTGCGCATATTACATTTGCATATCTTCATATCTTCACATCTTACATCTTTTCATCTTACATCTGCACATCTTACATCTCCGTCTTTACATCTTACATCTGCACATCTTACATCTTCATATCTTCACACCTGCACATCTTCACATCTGCATATCTTCACATCTGCACATCTTCCCATCTCACCTCTCACATCTGCAGACCTCTCTTCCCTCTCTCTCTTCTCTGTTCTGCTAACTTCTATTTCTTTCTTAAGGCAGGCAGTGCCAACGAGGATTCACGAGATGCAACCTTTTCGCACGAAACGAGGTTCGATAATCAAAAACTGAGGTAAGAGTCGCGCGGTTTTGTCAGGTCGCGCGCAACCTTTTCGCACGAAATGAGGTTCCATTGTCAAAAACTGATGTAAAAGTGCGACTTTGTCAGGTTGCGCGCAACCCTTTCGCACGAAGTGATTCGATCGTCAAAAGCTGAGGTAAAAGCCATGTGATCTTGTCAGGTCGCGCGCAGCCCTTTCGCACGAAATGAGTCAATCGTCAAAAACTGTTACAAGTGCGATTTGTCAGGTCGCGCGCAACCCTTTCGCGCGAAATGACGTTCGATCGTCAAAAACTGAGTTAAATTTGCGGTTTTTGTTTCCGAAACAGGTGTTTGAAGCAGGTTCCCAAGCATAATGGGACCTTTTGGGTCTTAGCATTGTTAGGTGAATTGCTAAAAATGAGAAAATTGTGGTAAAACTGCTACTTTGAGCTGTCTCAACAGGGTTCCCAAGCATAGTGGGACGTTTTGGGTCTTGCAATCGATCAAAAATGACAAAAACTAAGGTAAAATTGCGATTTTGGGGTGTCTCACACAGGGTTCCCAAGCATAATGGGATGCTTTGGGTCTTACAATCTTTCAAGCAGATGCGAGATGTGCAGGTTATGCATATGTAAGAGGTGCAGATGTGAAGATGTGCAAATGTCAGACTTGTGTGTAAAAGTTTATGATATGTGCAAAAGGGTCTGTGTGAAAGCGTCTGTGTGTAAAAGCGTCTGTGTGTGAGAGGGTCTGTGTGTGATGGGTCTGTGTAAAAAGGCTTCTGTGTGTAAAAGCGTCTGTGTGTAAAAGCGTCTGTGTGTAAAAGGTTCTTTGTGTAAATGGGTCTGTGGGTGAAAGCGTCTCTGTGTAAAAGGGTCTGTGTCTAAAAGGTTCTTTGTGTAAAAGGGTCTGTGGGTAAAAGCGTCTCTGTGTAAAAGGGTCTGTGTGTAAAAGCGTCTGTGTGTAAAAGGGTCTGTGTGTAAAAGCGTCTGCGTGTCAAAGCATCTGCGTGTAAAAGCGTCTGTGTGTAAAAGGGTCCGCGTGTGTAAAAGCTTCTGTGTGTAAAAGCGTTTGTGTGTAAAAGCGTCTGCGTGTAAAAGCGTCTGTGTGTAAAAGGTTCTGTGGGTAAAAGGGTCTGTGAGTAAAAGCGCCTGTGTGTACAGGCGTCTGTGTGTAAAAGGGTCTGTGTGTGAAGCTTCTGTGTGTGTGTGCAAATGTTTGTGTAAAAGCGTCTGCGTGTAAAAGCTTCTGTGTGTGAAAGCGTTTGTGAGTAAAAGTGTTTGTGTGTAAAAGCGTCTGCGTGTAAAAGCTTCTGTGTGTGAAAGTGTTTGTGAGTAAAAGTGTTTGTGTGTAAAAGCGTCTGTGTGTAAAAGGGTCTGTGTAAAAGGGTCTGTGTGTAAAAGTGTATGTGTGTAAAAGCGTCTGCGTGCAAAAGCGTCTGTGTATAAAAGGGTCTGTGTGTAAAAAGCTCTGTGTGTAAAAGCGGCTCTGTGTAAAAGTATATGTGTGTAAAAGGGTCCGCGTGTAAAAGCGTCTGTGTGTAAAAAGCTCTGTGTGTAAAAGCGTCTCTATGTAAAAGTGTATGTGTGTAAAAGTGTCCGCGTGTAAAAGCGTCTGTGTGTAAACGCGTCTGTGTGGAAAAGGGTCTGTGTGTGAAGCTTCTGTGTGTGCAAATGTTTGTGTAAAAGCGTCTGCGTGTAAAAGCGGGTCTGTGGGTAAAATCATCTGTGTGTAAAAGGGTCTGTGGTAAAAGCGTCTGTGTGTAAAAGGGTCTGTGTGTAGAAGTGTCTGTGGGTAAAAGGGTCTGTGTGTAAAAGCATCTGTGTGTAAAAGGGTCTGTGTGTAACAACTTCTGTGCGTAAAAAGCGTCTGTGTGTAAAAGGGTCTGTGTAAAAGGGTCTGTGTGTAAAAGCATCTGTGTGTAAAAGGGTCTGTGTGTAAAAGTGTTTGTGGGCTTCCACATTTGGAAGGCCTTAGAAAAACGAACCCCTGGCATGCTGATTCTCGTTGTGTTCCTTGTACATTGTCCCAACTGCGGCTAGAATTTTCAAACGGTAACCCTTTTACTATGTGCCCTTTTTCTTTCATGTAAGGTATTACTTTGAGATACCCTCAACTACTTTGGGTCTGGAATGGTAGATACTTAAGTATCTGGGGGTGAAGGGGCTGACATGGTACAACTTTCATTGTAGGCCCTTGGACCCCTATCATTGTAGACCCCCTGAACCGGTTGAAGTAACAACAGGCTGGACCCTAAGTAGACGTTACGCAACGGCTCGGGGAAGCGCATTCCAGCACAAGCATCAAGGGCATATTCGTCTTTGTCACTTGTCGTGACGCAAGAGAGCATCTAAGCAGCGTGCTTGAATTTGGGGTGCTATCGGCGACCAAAACACAGGCTGAGAAAACGCCAGCTGCAATGAAATCGGTTACAAACATCCCAAGTAAATTGATTTGTCACCGACATTGTCACCTAGCCTGGAAGGGACCAGCGCTTGGAGCTTTACGGTTCTAGCATGTTCTAGCCATCCGGGTGAAACGGGATGACTTGGCAGAAACCATCATATATTGACATTCTGCGAGAATGATATTTTCACCAAAGGGTTTTTTTAATGGTGTTCCAGATTGTTCCAGCAGAGCTACCGAAGGATCGCACGCGTTAAAGCTACTGGCCTACTACAGTATCCCAGACCCCCAGTGCATGGGTCCGATCCCATTCCACAAGACCCATCCCGACTCCAGCCCATCGCAAAAGCTGGAAGGCTACCATTTCAGACCCTGCCCTTGCTTGGTGTTGTCACCGGCATCCTGTTGTTACCATAGGTCGCGGAAAATCAAGTCCAGACCCCAATTTACAGAACGCCCCTGAAGGCCCACAATGAAGTTTTGAAATCATATTATTCTCGGTTCATTTTAGCTTGGATTCCAACTTTAGGGTCTACACTCAAGCCCCAAGGTCCCTCCCAAGTATTTGCCGGTATAGTATAAGGATATGCACACATGATTTTTGTGGATTGTTTGGACCTAGAGAATCAAAGTGATTGGTGTGAAATATATACCTAGTAGATGTCTAGAACATCGACGCGCCTGTGGCGGGCAAGTATATGACGCACCACAAAAAAAATACAAAAGTGGTATCTGAGCGGTTTGATTTCTTAAGGGAAAAGAGGTACATCTAATTTCAAAAACAGGCGCCTATCCCCCAGCGCATTCTAGAGAAATGATCTTTCGTGGATGTTCCAGAACAGTTTTCCAAATTGATTTTGGCCCCAAGAAAGGCAATACTCTATATAGAGGCATTTTTGGTGGCTAGTGCTTCAACTGTACAAGCGAGAATTGGCTCGTCTGTACGCACGGGTTTCCTACTCGTCCTTGCATGCGATGTTGCTCCATTTCACAATTGAATCTATTCTGCGTTCATTCGACGTTTCTATTCTGCTGTGCTAGCTTCTACGCAAGTTACTCCGCTCCCCTTCATGTATTTTAAAATTCTTTTCTGTCACTAAATTCTCACTCACCGTAGCGGGCCTAAGACTCTGTCCACGACATTTAAGATTTGCAGCCTGTGTGCGCAAGTGAAAATGAACGTTTTTGGCACCCAAAGGGCACCCTGCCTTGACCCTACCCCGCCCCCAAACCCCAACCCAACCCCAACCCTGCATGATCAGCGCTCGGCGCCCGCATGTGCAAGTGAACATGAACGTTTTGGGCACCCCGCCCCAACCCCAACCCCACACGATCAGTGCGCAGTGCCTGCGCAAGTGAACATGAACGTTATTGGCACCGCACCCCAACCCCAACCCCACTCCACCCCTGTGTGTACACGTGAGCCAAAGTGCGCGTGCGTTAGGTGAGTGAAAATGTTCAGAAATGGCGCAAAACCATGGGTGTGCAGGCGACTTACTTGTGAGTGCGCAAGTGGGTCCCTTGCCATTTTTGGGTGGGGTGGTTGGGGGCATTCGTTTTCGATTTAGAAAACCGATGTAGGCGGGGATCAATCTACTGTAACCTTTTTGCACCCCAACCGCCAGTATTCAGCGCATGACAAGAAGATGTTCCGTTTTGTTTATTTGGTTTAGGCGATCCAGGGCAACTATTGAACGGGGACGGCTGGATTGAATATATCCAGTTATCTGGACGCATTCGAAAAGTTCGATCGAAGAATTCGAAGCCAGGCGCTGGGTTGGGATGGTGGGTTCTAAAAAAATCTTGCGTGATTTCAAAGAGGTCTATATCTGGTGAATCATCGCATGTGTGAAACATTCAATTCGAGGCCCCCCTGCGTTTCCAACCCAATTTTCCGCAAACAATCTTTGAAAATTCAGTTTGGTTCGGGTGTGATTTTCTGGTACGCCTTATACTGGTTGGGTGTCAGTTGCTGATTTTCTTGGGTCATTCATTTTACCAACTCTTTCATTTCTTGTAGGATATCAGGTGCGCCAACCCCACAGGGCAAACTTGTACCCGGATGAATGATACCTATATATTTAAATATTACATAGTATCATTTCATGTAAAGATACAGCATATGAGCCTTATGATAAGTCCAGAACATCCACGACCACGCCTACCATGCATCCCAGACCCTTAAACAATCCGAACGATGACCTTGCTCAAAGGAGCAGAGCCAACGGTATGGCTCAGAGCAAATCGTTTCGCATCTTCCAGCATGCGCCCGTTACTTTCGTTCACTTTCTTCATTCCGCAACTAGAAGAACAAAAAAAGCCAAGAGTTGCGCTGTGTTTTCGCTTCTGCTTGTCTATTTGGATCAAATAAATAAAAAAGATAGATAGATAGATAGATAGATAGATAGATAGATAGATACATAGATAGATGGATAGATAGATACAATGACAGTAACATGTGTGTTGTCTAGCATTGTTCCTCTTACTCTTTTCCCGAGTATGTCGAGAATAATTTTAGACGAAACAGAGACAACTCGACGCATCCAACTCCTGGCATTTTGGTGGGGTTTGGAGCCCGCGTCCCAGGCTCAAGGTTTGGGATGCCGACGGCTCAGATGCTGTCTCGATCAAGGACTAACTTGGAAGATCTTGAGCGATGGCAGGCTTATGATCGCATTGCAATTTGTTTGTTTCATCTGGGTTTATCTTTATATGTTAGAATATTTTTCATCAATCTATATTTATATATATATATATATTTTGTTATTTATTTATTTTTCGATTTTTTGGTATACATTTATTTGCACATGTTTTGCATGAGTAACCAAGTATATTATCGAAGGAAGTTTAGAAGCTAAACCTTCCGACAATATGGGCAGATGGAAAACGTACAGGCTTGAAGCAAGTCAGAAGATGGAGAGAGTCAGAAGATGAGACAGTCAGAAGAGAAAAGAGATGCAGCTGCACGAAAAGGTAGGACAGTTGCGAAACACTGTGTTTTTCCAATGTTTTGTGGCTCAGGAGGGTCGAAAAGTAGGCTCGCTAAAGCAGCGGGTGCGGAGACATGTCGGTAGATGAGAGATGAAAAATTGCAGGCTGCTGTGGCGCGAAGCACATTTGGAAGTAAAAAGTGTTAAAAACTGTCGGGTTCGGGGCACTTTTGGAAGTTGCGATGTGGAAAAAGTGCAGGGCGTTGTGGCGCGAAGCACATTCGGAAGCCAAAAGTGTTAGGACACACCATGTTCGAACCACTTTTGGAAGTTGAGATTTTGGAAGTTGAGATGTGGAAAAAGTGCACGGCGTTGTGGCGCGAAGCACATTTGGAAGTAAAAAGNCACCATGTTCGAACCACTTTTGGAAGTTGAGATTTTGGAAGTTGAGATGTGGAAAAAGTGCACGGCGTTGTGGCGCGAAGCACATTTGGAAGTAAAAAGCGTTAAAAACTGTCGGTCTCGGAGCACTTTCGGAAGTTGAGCTGTCGAAACACAGTGCGCGGCAATGTGCCCCGAAGCACATTTGGAAGTAAAAAGTGTTAAAAACTGTCGGGTTCGGAGCACTTTTGGAAGTTGCGATGTGGAAAAAGTGCAGGGCGTTGTGGCGCGAAGCACATTCGGAAGCCAAAAGTGTTAGGACACACCATGTTCGAACCACT
>BGPT01002014.1:55525-73113 GCA_003297045.1 Symbiodinium sp. clade C Y103 | reverse complement strand
CACCATGTTCGAACCACTTTTGGAAGTTGAGATTTTGGAAGTTGAGATGTGGAAAAAGTGCACGGCGTTGTGGCGCGAAGCACATTTGGAAGTAAAAAGTGTTAAAAACTGTCGGTCTCGGAGCACTTTCGGAAGTTGAGCTGTCGAAACACAGTGCGCGGCAATGTGGCGCGAAGCACATTTGGAAGTAAAAAGTGTTAAAAACTGTCGGGTTCGGGGCACTTTTGGAAGTTGCGATGTGGAAAAAGTGCAGGGCGTTGTGGNGGAAGTAAAAAGTGTTAAAAACTGTCGGGTTCGGGGCACTTTTGGAAGTTGCGATGTGGAAAAAGTGCAGGGCGTTGTGGCGCGAAGCACATTCGGAAGTCAAAATGTTAAAAACACCACATGTTCGGACCACTTTTGGAAGTTGAGATGTCGAAAAAGTGCACGGCGTTGTGGCGCGAAGCACATTTGGAAGTGAAAATCGTAAAAAAATGAGGGGCTCGGACCACTTTTTAACGATTCGATGATGATTCGATGTCGAAAAAGTGCACCCCGTTGTGGCGCGAAGCACATTTCCATGTCAAAAGTGTTAAAAACTGAGGGTTTCGAGGCGATTTTTGAAGTTTGGATGTGATTACGCCACAACTAAAAGTACAAGCACATGTAGTACAATTACAACCACAACTACAACTACAACTGCATTACCACTACAACTACCACTACAACTACATTACCACTACAACTACCACTACGACTACAACTGCAACTACAACTACAGCCACAACAACCACTACAACTACAACAGCTTTACAACAAATACAGCTACAACTTCAACTACATGACAGCTACAACTACCACTACAACTACAACTACATTACCACTACAACTACCACTACGACTACAACTACAACTACAACTACAGCCACAACAACCACTACAACTACAACAGCTACAACAACAACTACAACTACAACTACTACAACTAGAACTACAACTTCAACTACAACAGCTACAACTACAACCACAACAACCACTTCAACCACAACTACAACTACGTTACCATTACAGCTACCACTACAACTACAACTACTTTACCACTACAACTACCACTACGACTACAACTACAACAACCACAATAACCACTACAACTACAACAACTACAACAACTACAGCTACAACTTAACTACATGACAACTTAACTACATGACAACTACAACTGCAACAACTACAATTACAACTTCAACTACATGACAACTACAGCTACAACGGCTACAGCTACAGCCACGATAACCATTACAACAGCACTACACTGCACTGCACTACAACTACAACTAATACTACAACAACTACAACTACAACTACAACCACAACAACATCTACATCTACAACTACAACTACAACTACAACCACAACAACTACAACTACAACTGCAACCACAACAACATCTACATCTACAACTACAACTACAACCACAACAACTACAACTAAGACTACAACCACAACAACACTGTGCTGCCTCCAACCACTTGTCGGTCCATCAGTGGGTTCGCTCTGTCATCCATCATTCGCAGCAACGAGCTGCTCCTATAGGGTTTCTATTTTTGAAACTTCCGCCACCGCCTTGTGCGGTACTACTGGTATACTGACTACCACCCTCCTCAAACAGCACGCCTCCTTTGAATATGTTGCTGTTTTCTCACTATGCGCGAGATTTTTTTTGCGGTTTAGATCTGAGGGTTGATATTACAAGATCCATTTGCCTTCCCGGGCTGCGCGTTTCAAAGCTTAACAGCTGAAAAAGGAGACACCCGGTTTATTCAACATCAAGCTAAATATTGTATGCACTCAGGTTTAGCCGCTGTTCGAAAGGAACACTGCATCTTTCTGACACAAACAGTGCCTTTGCGGAAGACTTTGCTTATGTGGCAAGAATTTTGCTTTTTATAAAGCATGCTGTGCTTTTGAACGCTCGTATATTCAACTTTTGAAAGGTATTGCACGCGAATAGCCCGAAAAGGAGTGGCCCACTGTTTCTGACAGAATTCTGGCTCTTCAAAAAAAGACGAGTTCTCAAAGAGGAAGTTTCACGTGTTTAGAAATAACGGCTCAGTGTTGGCGGGAGAATACTGCATGTTGAGAGGAAGAACGCAATTGCTGACAGAAATCCTGCATGTCCAGGAGATGCTTCTTTCTTTGCAGGAACACAATGGTGCTGTTGGCAGGAATAAAATCGTAAAGAAGAATGTCATACTGAATATAAAAATCTGTAGATAAAAATATGTATATCCTTTCAAGGTAATACTGCATCTTCAAACCAAACCTGCGTATCTGAGAAAAACACGCACGCTTCTTTTAGGGTATGCTACATTGTGAGAGAGAGGTGTTTTGAAGGAATGCTGCATCTTTGACCATGATACATTTTAATAAAGCTGGCTGCACTTCCTGAAAGGCAAACTATTGAGCAAACTATATTTACAAACAGCACCCGTGCGAGGCGGGTGGCGGAAGTTTCCAGCGGCAAGAAACGGTTTCTATTCTTATTCTCAAAGCGAAAGACAAATTTTGCCAATCGGAGTTGGGGTGAAGCCTCACATCTCCTCAAGTCTTTTTGGAATCGCCCATTTTGCTTCAATCCTTATCAATTGTGGCCACCGCTTCTTTTAGCTCTTCGCGGCTCTTCTCAGGCCATCGCAGCTCTTCTCAATTCTTCTGACAACTTCACTCAACTGTCTCAAGTTTTTTCATCTCTTCCCACCTCAGCTCAACTCTTCTCACCACCTCCCACCTCTTCTCAGATCTTCTCAACGATTCACACTTCTGCCCACCTCTTCTCAACTCTTCAACTCTTCTCACCTCCTGCCACCTCTGCTCAACTTCTCCTTGTCAATTTGTCTCGGTTTTACAGACAGACGCCTTTGCACAGAAAAGCTTTTACCCAGAGAGACTTTTACACGCAGCAATCTTTTACACAGCGCACCTTTTACACACATAAGCTTTTGCGCAGAGAAGCTTTTGCGCAGAGCAGACTTTTACACAGAGAAGCTTTTACACACAGCAAGCTTATACACAGAGAAACTTTTTCACAGAGAAGGTTTTTCACACAGAAGCTATTAACGCACAGAAGCTCTTACACAGAGAAGCTTTCACACAGAAGCTTTGAGACAGAGCCGTATTTCACGCAGAGCAAATTTTGGCACAGGGAAGCTTTTGCGTACAGCAAGCTTGTACGCAGAACCAGCTTTTACACAGGGCCGGCTTTCACACAGAGCCAGTTTTTAGAAGCTTTGCACAGAGGAGCTTTCACGCACATAATATCAACAGAAATTGCAGCTCCAAAACCGGATCTCGGCGCCAAAGAAAAAAGGAAAAAGGACGTTTTGCGAGCGCTAACAGGAAAACCATCAGCGCCAAAATGATGGAAAAACGCGCTGCCAAAGCACCATCGCAACCTTGATGCAGCCACCCCATACGATTCACAATTCTCAGCTGCATAAAACAATATTATTACGCACGCAGCCGCTGCAGCAAGGCACTTTGACGCACCAATTCCGAGACTGGGTTGCAAAAAACAATATAGCGCAGCATCAACAACAAAAGGAAAAAGTCACCTGGACACCTCAGTTAAAAAGCGCGGGCTGTTCGAGAAGGATTTGAGGGCAAAGCAACGATGCCAGAACCCGTCGCGCATGCGAACCAGCTGTTGTCCGTAGTAGTACGTAGTACTACGTAGTAGTACGTAGTAGTACGTAGTAGTACGTATATAGTAGTACGTATATAGTAGTACGTATATAGTAGTACGTATATAGTAGTATATATATAGTAGTACCTAGTAGTACGTAGTAGTACGTAGTAGTACGTAGTAGTACGTATAGTAGTAGTATTACGTAGTAGTATTACGTAGTAGTATTGCGTAGTAGTATGTAGCAGTACGTAGTAGTAGTACGTAGTAGTAGTACGTATAGATACGTATAGTATAGTAGTACGTATAGTAGTAGTTCGTATAGTAGTAGTACGTATAGTAGTAGTACGTATAGTAGTAGTACGTATAGTAGCAGTACGTATAGTAGCAGTACGTATACTAGTAGTACGTATACTAGTAGTACGTATACATAGTACTAGTAGTAATAGTACGTAGTACGTAGTACGTAGTACGTAGTACGTAGTACGTAGTACGTAGTACGTAGTACGTAGTACGTAGTACGTAGTACGTAGTACGTAGTTCGTAGTAGTAGTAGTAGTAGTAGTAGTAGTAGTAGTAGTAGTAGTAGAGTACGTAGTACGTAGTACGTAGTACGTAGTACGTAGTACGTAGTACGTAGTACGTAGTACGTAGTACGTAGTACGTAGTACGTAGTACGTAGTAGGTAGTAGTAGTAGTAGTAGTAGTAGCAGCAGTAGTAGTACTAGTAGCAGCAGTAGTATTAGTAGTAGTAGTAGTAGTAGTCGTAGTAGTAGTAGTAGTAGTAGTCGTAGTAGTAGTAGTAGTAGTAGTAATAGTAATAGTAATGGTAGTAGTAGTGCTATAGTACTGGTACTAGTATTGGTACTAGTAATACTAGTAGTACTAGTAGTAGTACTAGTAGTACTAGTAGTACTAGTAGTACTAGTAGTACTAGTAATACTAGCACTAGTACTAGTATTAGTACGAGTACTAACACTAGTAGTAGTTGTTGTTGTTGTTGTCGTCATGTAGTTGTTGTTGTTGTTGTGGGGTTGTTGTAGTAGTTGTAGTATGTTGTAGTTGTAGTTGTAGTGGTTGTGGTTGTTGTTGTAGTGGTAGTTGTGTTTGTAGTGGAAGTTGTGGTTGTACTTGTAGTTTGCAGTTTGTAGTAGTAGTTGTAGTTGTAGGCGCGGTTGTAGTTGTACTTGGAGTCCTTGTTGTAGTTTAGTCTAGCGTAGTCTAATGTAGTGTGCTTGCAGTGTAGTGGGTGTAGTGTGGTTTAGTTTGTAGTTTGTAGTTTGTAGTTTGCATTGTAGTTATAGTTGCAGTTCGTAGTTGATTCTAGCGTAGTGTAGTGTAACGTTCCCAAACGAAGCAATTCTGCGAGACGTCCTCAATTTTTGAAGTTCACAACATCAAAAACGAAGCAAATCTGCGAGACTCCGGGACTTCCATCAAAAATGAAAAGTGGGGTGCAAAGCTGACGGCCTCGTACCAATGCGTTTTGCGATTTTTCCACTCCATCTCTCTAAAGTATTGCGTCTGCCACGAAAGAGCTAGTCCGGGTCATACGACGAAGTGCTGCACTTGTCACGCAAAATGATTTTAACAAACTTGAAGATCTGATGCTCCGAGATACAACCCTTCTCGGGAAATGAGCGCCCTGACCTCTGAACATGTTTGGTCGATGCGTCTCTTGTACGGCGCCTGCCACGCGAAATTCATCTCTGCAGAACCTCTTCAAATGTCCCGGGCCTGCCATCGTTTTTGAAAATGCCACAAAACCCACACGTTTAGCTCACTTTCGACAAGTTGCACAATCCCTTGCGCCTGCCACGCAAAACGACGTCCGGACGTCCAAACGTGCCCCGAGACCCTCAGATTTTAACGCTCTTTTACTTTGAAATGTGTTTCGTGCCACACTTTTTCGGCATCTCAACTTTCCAAAAGTGGTCCGAGAATGGTGTGCTTTGACGCTTTTCACTTCGAAATGCGTTTCGCGCCACAGCGACATGCCTTTTTCCGACATCTCAACTTCCAAAAGTGCTCCGAGAATGGTGTGTTTTGTTCCTTTGTGCTTCCAAACGCGCTTCGCGCCACAAGGCTGTGCACTTTTTCCACATCTCAACTTCCAAAAATGCTTCAAACATGTGGTGCTTTTAGCATCTTGACTTGCAAATGCGCTTCGCGCCACATCGGCGTGCAACTTTTTGATCTCTCATCTCCCCAGATGCCTCCGCACCCGCCGCTTTAGCCAGCCTACTTTTCGACCCTCCTGGGCCACAAGACATGGGGAAAAACACAACGTTTCGCGACTTCCCTACCTTTTCGCGCGCCTTCTTCTCTCTTCCGACTTCCTCCTGTCTGATCTTCTCTCTTGTGACTTTCTCCCTGTCTGAGCTTCTTCCTATCTTTGCTTTTTCCATCTGTCCATACTGTCGGAAGTTTGACTTCTAAACTTCCTTCGATAAGTAACTCGAAATATACAACACCTTTGTATACCTTTGTATACCTTTGTAAGTTGTGAATTCAGGGCTATGTTTCCCCTTCTTCAGAAATCGCCAGGACACGGAGGAGGTGGTCAGGTTAGTATCTCCGAGTCAGGCTGTGGGAAATTGTTTTGAGTCCAGCGCGGTCCAGCGCAACAAATATCACACTGACTCTTCTTTGGTGACGCATGCCCTTTGCCCATCCAAGCCTGAGATACTTCAGCCCTGTTGCCTTGCATAGTGTGGCAACGCCTCTCTACAACGCAGAAACGGCGCGTGATCAGATCGTATACTCTGTTCTCTGTCTGTTTCATTGCAAGGTTCATGCTGATTGCAGGAAAATGATCTCAATCCGGACCAAACTCTGCCCACAGATGACTTGGATAACCCAGCTATCCGAGTTCGCTTCCCGGCAATGTGATTTCCAGCGGACTGCATGTAAAAAGGATGCCTTCCGAGGCAGCTGTGAATTTCAATTCCGGACTGTGAGGCCGGTCAACCCGGCGTTGCTGAGGAGGCGGGTGCTGCTGCAGGTTTTCGGCAGGTTGCTTCAGAGCAAATGATGTTGCCGTGCTATCCTTTGCAGGTGCCAAATGAAAACAGCAAGCATTGCAACAAGGATAGCGAAGAAGCTCCTGCGAAGGGTTTTTCCCAAAGAACAACTACCAAATTCATCTACATAACATCTCCTACTCACATCATCCTCACATACATCTCATACAAAACATTTACATTATCTACATCATCTACATCATCTACATCTACATCTACATCGCCTACACCATCTACATCATCTACATCTCTATCCACATCACATATCATCCCCTACTCACATCATAATCACATACATCTCATACAAATCATATATATATATATACATCATCTACATCATCAACATTTACGTCATCTACTCAGGAGTTAATATTTAGGAGTTGATACTCAGGAGTTATTACTCAGGAGTTAACACTCAGGAGTCATTACTCAGGAGTTCTTTAGAACCCTTACCAAAAACTCCTACGTCTCAAGTTTTCTTCTGAATTCTCTCTTTAGGCGGCAGGGCAGCCAAATGGCGGGTTGCGAAATGCAACCCTTTCGCGCGAAATGAGGTTCGATGTGCAAAAACTGAGGTTATGAATTGCGATTTCCAAGGTGTCCGGGCAGCCTTTTCCCATGAAATGAGGTTCGATGCGCAAAAACTGCCTTGCGGGATTGCGGGCCGGCAACCCTTTCGCACGACATGAGGTTCGATGTGCAAAAACTAAAATAAAAAATTTCCAATTCCAAGTTGTCGCAGCAACCCTTTCGCACGAAATGCGGTTCGATGTGCTAAACTGAGGAAATTGCGATTTTGGCCTTGCGGGGTTGCGGGCCGGCAATCCTTCCGCACGAAATAACTGAGGTATAATTGCGATTTTCGGATCTTGGATGCAACCTTTTCGCGCGAAATGATGTTCAATGTGCACAAACTGCGGTAAAATTGCGACTTTGAGATCTCAGATGCAACCCTTTCGCAAAAAATGAGGGTCGAAGTGCAAAAATGAGGTGCAATTGCGGTTTTGATCTCTCTCGGTAAAAGCTTCTGTGTGTAAACGGTCTTCTGTGTAAAAGCTCCTGTGTGTAAAGGCGTTTGTGTGTAAAAGCTCTTCTGTGTAAAAGCTTCTGTATGTAAAATCTCCTGTGTGTGAAGACTTTTCCGTGTAAACGTGTATATGTGTCAACGATCTTCTGCGTAAACAATCCTGCGTCTAAACCTGCCGTGGTGTAAACGCTCTTCTGTGTAAAAGCTTCTGTGTGTAAACGCTCTTCTGTGTTAAAGCTCCTGTGTGTAAACGTGTCTGTGTGTCAACGACCTTCTGTGTAAAAGTTCCTGTGTCTAAACGTGTCTTGGTGTAAACGCTCTTCTGTGTAAAAGCTCCTGTGTGTAAATGTTTCTGTGTGTAAGGAGTTCTCTGTGTAAACGCGTTTGTGTGTAAATGCCCTTCTGTGTAAAAGTTCCGCTTCTATGTGTAAAAGCTTCTGCGTGTAAAGACTTCCCTGTGTAGAAGCCCGTGTGTGTAAACGCTCTTCTGTGTAAAAGCTCCTGTGTAAGCGCTCTTCTGGGTAAAAGCTCCTGTGTGTAAATGTGTATGTGTGTAAGCGTCCTTCTGTGTACAAGCTCCTGCGTGCGAACGTGTCTTGGTGTAAACGCTTTTCTGTGGAAAAGCTCCTGTGTGTAAATGTTTCCGTGTATAAAGAGTTCTCAGTTCTCTGTGGAAAAGCGTCTGTGTGTAAACGCCCTTCTGTGTAAAAGTTCCGCTTCTGTATGGGAAAGCTTCTGCGTGGAAAGGCTTCCCCGTGTTGAAGTTCGTGTGCGTAAACGTTCTTCTCTGTGAAAACTTGCGTGTGCAAAAGCTTTTGTGTGTAAAGAGGTCTCTGTGTAAGGGTGTCTGTGTGTAGTAGCGTTGCTGTGTAAAGGCTTGTCTGTGTAAACGAGTCTCGGTGTGTAAGCTCTTCTGTGTCAGCGCTTTTTTTTCTTTGTGCAAGAGGCTGTGTGACTCGAATGAAAAAACAGAATGCATTTTGCAGCGATGCACGTTTCTTCTTATTTTTCCCGAAAGCTCCTGCGAAGGGTTTTTCCCACAGAACAACTACCAAATTCATCTACATAACATCTCCTACTCACATCATCTTCACATACATCTCATACAAAACATATACATTATCTACATTATCTACATCATCTACATCATCTACATCTACACCTACATCGCCTACACCATCTACATCATCTACATCTATATCTACATCACATATCATCCCCTACTCACATTACAATCACATACATCTCATACAAATCATATATATACATCATCTACATCATCAACATTTACCTCATCTACTCAGGGGTTTATACTCCGGAGTTGATACTCAGGAGTCATTACTCAGGAGTTATTACTCAGGAGTTAGTACTCAGGAGTAATTACTCAGGACTCATTACTCAGGAGTTAATCTTCAGGAGTAATTACTCAGGAGTTCGTACTCAGGAGTTAAAACTCCGACCAAAAACCCCTACTTCTCAAGTTCTTCTAAATTCTCTCTTGAGGCGGCAGGGCAGCCAAATGGCGTTTTGCGAAATGCAACCCTTTCGCACGAAATGAGGCTCGATGTGCAAACATTGAGGTAAAATTGCGATTTCCAAGGTGTTTGGACAACCTTTTCGCACGAAATGAAGTTCGATGCGCAAAAACTGCGGTAAAATAGGGTAAAATTGCGATTTGGCCTTGCGGGATTGCGGGCCGGCAGCCCTTTCGCACGACATGAGGCAAAAACTGAAGTAAAATTGCGATTATCAAGTCGTCGCAGCAACCCTTTCGCACGAAATGCGGTTCGATACGCAAAAACTGAAGTAAAATTCCGGTTTTCGTCTGCCGCGGGTAGTTCCGGGCAACTCTTTCGTGCGAAATGAAGTTCGACGTGCAAAAACTGAAGCAAAATTGCAATTTTCGGATCTCGGATGCAACCTTTTCGCACGAAATGAGGTTCGATGTGCAAAAATTGAAGTAAAATTGCGATTTTGAAATCTTAGATGCAACCCTTTCACGCAAAATGAGGGTCGAAGTGCGAAAATTGAGGTAAAATTGCGATTTTGACATCAAAGCATTTTCTGTGTAAACGAGTCTGTGCGTCACTGTGCGTAGCCGATCTTCGCTGTAAAAGTTCCTGTATGTAAACGTGTCTTTCTGTAACCGCTTGTCTGCGTAAAAGTCTGTGTGTGTAAGCACCCCTCTGTGTAAAAGCCCTTCTGTGTAAACGCGTGGCTGTGTAAAAGCTGCTGTGTGTAAAAGCTTCTGTTTGTGAAAGCTTGGTAAACGCTCTTCTGTGTAAAAGCTGGTGTGTGTAAACTCTCTTCGTCAACGCCGTTCTGTGTAAGAGCGCCTGTGTGTAAATGTGTCTTGGTACAAACGCTCTTCTGTGTAAAATCGCTGTGTGTAAGTGTTTCTGTGTGTAAAGAGTTCTCTGTGTATCCGGATCTGTGTGTAAATGCGCTTCTGTGTAAAAGGCTGCTTCTATGTGTAAAAGCTTCTGTGTGTAAAGGCTTCCCTGTGGAAAAGCTCGTGTGTAAACGCCCTTCTGTGTAAAAGCTCCTGTGTGTAAACGCGCCTCTGTGTAAAAGCTCTTCTGTGTAAAAGCTTCTGTGTGAAAAGGGTTTTCCGTGTAAACTCTTGACCTGGGGTGAGCCGAGCTTTGGCGGCGATAGCATTTCTGCGCGAGAACACATTTCCTTCTCGTCGTTTAGGAACTTTGGCGATTGGTGGACGGAAAGCTGTTCGAACCGCAATTGCCTCTCACACTTTGGTCTGCGTTTCGAAAAGAAGCTGATGCATTGATGTGTATTTCCGCAGCTGTAATTTTTCGTGCGTTGACCTTGCTTCATCACGTGTTCACGAGCAAAACAGCTTGGCAGAAGATGCGGAATGAAAATGTCCGATTCTGCTTGCAGCTTAGTGTTCAGCACTATTTTCCCATTTTCATGGCACGTCAAACCACTTTTCCACCCTGGTCTAAGGTCCTTTCAGCTGTGGGAGACTTGACGGAGGCGAGCATTTACTGGGATCAAATGTGATCAACTGTATTTGCTGACTTTGTGAAACTATTGTGGAATCAGTTGACTAGCTGCTTGCCGTGTAGCGTTTCTCCTGTCATTTTTGTTTGGCTCAGCCTGCGTTCTGTGCGTTGTGTCAGGTCGCATAAGACATCTTCGCTTCATCTACATTGACGTCGCAGATAATGACTCGGGCAGTAAGGCGTGCCAGAAGAGTTTGAAGAGGAGCACTAAACTATCACCGAACGCATCCATCTGATTGTCACAGCATCGATATCGTGTTGTTATGTTCCATTTTTTCTTTGCTTACATTCATGTTTTGGCCCAAAACATGCAGTGGTTCAATATGCGATTGATTTGTCAGGTTGCATGCGATGAAAAATGAACCGACGCACTTCGGAAATCCCCTCAGCCTCGTGGCCGGACCCGGTCGCGGAACACAGGCTACAACGGGCATACGGTCGAGGCCAAAAAAGATGAAGCTGCTTTGCGCCTACTTCGTTCATCTGGGTTTATCTTGAAAGTCACTGACGCTAATTGTAGCGCACGCATGATGCGTTCATATTTTGCAAAGCCACTCAGAGCCAAGAATAACATCTTGCTGTTGCAGGTTTTATCCCAGAGGCTCCTCGATTGATTTTTTTCAATAGATCGATT
The DNA here is from genome assembly GCA_003297045.1 of Symbiodinium sp. clade C Y103. Classification (NCBI taxonomy): domain Eukaryota; class Dinophyceae; order Suessiales; family Symbiodiniaceae; genus Cladocopium; species Cladocopium sp. clade C. Next base: position 61,742 of record BGPT01002014.1, on the reverse strand, counting down.
GAATTTTGAAGCTTTTCAATCTTCGATTGAAAACAACAAATAATCAATAGATTTAGTGTTTGATTTTTTGCTAACAAAGTTTTTCGATTGATTTCTCGATTGATTTCAGGATTGAAAAATCGATTGATTTCTCGATTGATTTTTATTTCATGACTTTAAGCTTGATCAGGCAGCTATATGGTGACATTTTGGTTGGAAACCCATTTGGTGAAACCCTGAGCATCCCAGATTGATTAGAATCAATATTTTGATGCTCTGAGATATTGATTTTTTTGGACACTCCCAAATCAATATGTTTTATTGCTCTTTTTTGATTCTATCTTGATATTTGTATTGATTTGTATATATATAAATATTTTTCTTGATTTCCTTTTCTTCTTTCTTGATTTGAATTTTCCTTTTTATTGATTTCTTGTTTTCCCTTCTTTGTCTTATCTAATCCATGATCTCTCCATGTGAGCATGCCATACATGGCGTTTCATGTGATCCACCACCCATGTGCCACCTGCAAGTTTTGGCTCTGAGATGTTTTCCTATTTTCGTCACTCAGGCTTGGAAGGGTCCAAGCCCAAGTTTTGCAAAAGCCAAAGTCAAGGTCTTGGAAAAGGCTCATGTCTTAGAAAAGGCCCAAGCCTTGGAAAAGGCCAACGGCTATGGAAAAAGCCAGGNGGCTCATGTCTTAGAAAAGGCCCAAGCCTTGGAAAAGGCCAACGGCTATGGAAAAAGCCAGGCCAATGTCCTGGGGAGGAGCCAGGCATCAACCAAAACCTTGCTGTTTGTTGATGTTGCCTTGATCTTTAAACCTTGGAAAAGCACAAGGACATTTGTCTCAGAAGTCTTTGCCAAGACACCTTACCCCCACCACTTGCCCAGAATGCCTTTTCCAAGGCCTGTCTTCACAAGTTGCCTTTTCCAAGACCTTTGCCACGCACTAGGAAGAGGATCTTTTCCAAGACACCACATCCCCACCACTTGCCGAGAATTCTTTTTCCATGCATACCCCCGCAAAGCAATTGTGAAGTGCCAGAACTTTTGTCTTTCCAAGACTTTTGCCAAGTTACAGGAAGAGGATCTTTTTGAAGACAAATCATCCCCGCCATTTGCTTAGAACCGGACTGGGACAGGGAGCAGGAAGACGCTTTTTTCCAAGCTGCCCAAATCCCACCACCTGCTGACTTTTTCAAAGCTTTCCTTCTAGGGCCCAAGAGATGTGGGCTTCTCCACAGCTCTGGCACACCCACAACAAGTATTTCCCTCAAGAATGACCAAGCCAAAGATTTCATTCCTTCGGTGCAGCAGGTAATTCAATGGACCATACCCAATGAAAGCTGCCAATGCTAGACTTCTCACACANCTCAAGAATGACCAAGCCAAAGATTTCATTCCTTCGGTGCAGCAGGTAATTCAATGGACCATACCCAATGAAAGCTGCCAATGCTAGACTTCTCACACAAAAAGCCCTAACACTTCAAAGTCGCCCTGAAATGTTCATGGTTGCTTTTCCAAGAAAGCCTTCCCAGACTGACATACCTTTGCTCCCTCCTAGAGCTTTCAAGCAACCTTTTCCATACCTACTGCCGAAATCCTATTGCTATCTAGACACAGCCATGTTCTGTACTAGGCCTTTTCCAAGGCAACTGCCTTAGCTAGCTGTACAAGGTATGTCTCAAATGAGGTGCCCTTTTTGGACACCCAAATTCCATTTGAAAGATAAAAAAGGGCATCTTTTGGACCCCCAAATGCCATTCTTGGTGCCCTGTTTCTGTCGTTAAAAAATGATTTTGAGGGCCAAAAAGGGCACCTCATCTTGAGATATCACCAAAAAACATTTTCCAATGCCATTTGCAATGAAAATCCACCCAGCAAAATGGATGCAGAACATGNAGGGCCAAAAAGGGCACCTCATCTTGAGATATCACCAAAAAACATTTTCCAATGCCATTTGCAATGAAAATCCACCCAGCAAAATGGATGCAGAACATGCGCGAGGCTTGGAAAAGCCTAAGTGCTGTGATTAAAAACAGTGGAGACATGTTCACCAGCAAACCTACCCAAGATTTTCAATTTATGTTGAAATGAAAAACAAGAATATCAACAATTATATAAGAGTGTGTGTGTGTGTGTGTTTGTGTGTATGAATACATGGATTGCCGCAAAATGAAAAAATTGGGGTGCCCCAAAATGTCTTTCAAGGGGCATTAAAACACACCTGTAGGGCACCCCCATTTTTGAAAGAAATTTTAAAAAACACAAAACATATATGTATGTATTTCCACAGAAACATATTTTTAGATCACCATTTCTGCCAAACATGTATTTAACATATTCAAGTTTTAAATGTATATATTGATACATCAAAAATACATATAAATATAATTTGCCTTAAAAAAAGATAAGTGGACATATACACATTTTTGATTTTTGCAAACTAAATAAAGCAAACTGAAACAATAATATAAGTGTATATTTATGTAACCGTCATTGTCAAATAACAGTATTGTTTGGGGTTTTTGTGACAGAACAAACACATCACAAACAACACCAACATGTCACAAGAAACCATGTTTTCAAAACATCAATATATTGGCCAGCCATTCTTGTTGTTCCCTTTGCCAGCTTCAACACTTTATTTTCAATTGTTTTTTGTCCCAAAACTGCCATTTGGAACCATTGTTGATGGGCAAATGGCTGTTGCAAAAAACCGGAACAACATGACTGCAGAACAAATGTGAAAATTAGAAAAATTCAATCCTCTTGATTGAAAAACAATGGGGACATGTTCAAAGGCAAAACTAAACAATATAGACTATACAACATGTAAAATACATTAAAATACATAAATGTAGTTTTTTTGGCATATTCTGATGGGGGCTTCAGCTGGGAAATGTTGATTTGTGAAATTTCTTTTGGGAACTTCAGTTGAGAAATTTTGGTTCAAAGGAACCCTAGTTGATGTGGTGTGGCCTCTTTGTAAACAATTTTTTGTCCATGCATTTATTTGAAAATTTGTGTTTTTTGTGCACTGGTTGATTCTTTTGTTTTTGTTTGGACATTTACTTCGGTTTTCGGTTGGAAATTTATGATGTTTTTTTGTGTAGTAGATTGTTTACCTGTTTTGTTTGGAATTTACTTCTGTTGGTGCGTTATAGTGTGATTTCATTTTTTTGCGCGGTAGGTTGTTTAAGTGTTTTGTTTGGAAATTACTTCTGTTGGTACTTTATGGTGTGATTCCATTTTGTGCAGTAGATTGTTTAAGGGTTTTGTTTGAAATTTACTTCTGTTGGTACCTTATGGTGTGATTCCATTTTGTGCAGTAAATTGTTGAAAGGTTGTGTTTGGAGTTTACTTCTGTTGGTACCTTATGGTGTGATTCAATTGTGCAGTAGATGGTTTAAGCGTTTTGCTTGAAATTTACTTCTGTTGGTACCTTATGGTGTGAGTCCATTGTGCAGTAAACTGTTTAAGGGGTGTTTTATACTTACCTGTGTTGGGAACTTATGTAGTGTTTTTTTAGTGCAATGGATTGCTTAAGGTTTTTGGGGAACTTACTTCTGTTNGTTTAAGGGGTGTTTTATACTTACCTGTGTTGGGAACTTATGTAGTGTTTTTTTAGTGCAATGGATTGCTTAAGGTTTTTGGGGAACTTACTTCTGTTGGTATTTTGTGGCTGGGGATTGTTTATTTGTGTTGTAGTATGTTTGGGAAGCTTCTGTTGGTAATTTCTTCTGGCAGGAAAAATAGTAAAAACACGATTTTAAAAATATTGAGTTGTTGTGGTTTTGTTTTCTTGTGTTCATTTGTTTTCCTACGATTGCAGTTCTTTGTTTTCTTAAGTTATTTTTTTTCTTGGAAAAATAAGATGCATAATCCGCTACATGTTTTTGTTTCCTTATAGGTAAGTTTATCGGTGAAATGTTGCCTTGGAAAAGGTATTTAATCGGTTAAAATTTAGAAAAATATATATAGCAGTTAATTTTATGGATATTCATGGGTCTTCATAAGAATTTCATGAATCTTCATGGATCTTCATGGATCTTCAGGGATCTTCATGGATCTTCATGGTTCATACCATGAAGATCCATGAAGATCCATGAGGATCCATGAGGATCCATGAAGATCCATGAATTCTTATGAAGATCCATGAATATCCATGAGTTCTCATGAAGATCCATGGAGTGTTCTGAAAATCCAAAATGATTAATTCAAAAATGTGTTTCATGGCAGTGGTTNATGAAGATCCATGAATATCCATGAGTTCTCATGAAGATCCATGGAGTGTTCTGAAAATCCAAAATGATTAATTCAAAAATGTGTTTCATGGCAGTGGTTTTGTGATTTGTTGTTTTTATGGTTTGGTTTGTTGTTGATTTTAACCATGGTTTACCCAAAAATTAATATTCTATACAAAATGAAACAATTATTGGTCAAACATTTACAAAATATATTTGGGTATTTGATAATTTTGGGGATTTTGTATTATTTAAGTATATTTGGTATTAGTTGGTTTACATTGGTAAGTAATATATTTTATGTTTTCATGTTAGAATGGAAAATCAATCAACATTGATGATTTGGTGGCACCCACCCATTTTTGGAAACCTATAGAGGTTTTCATAAGAGGATGGGTGCCACCAATTCATTCATTTCAATTGATTTTCCATCACAAACNATTTGGTGGCACCCACCCATTTTTGGAAACCTATAGAGGTTTTCATAAGAGGATGGGTGCCACCAATTCATTCATTTCAATTGATTTTCCATCACAAACGATGCATTGTGGAGTAGACCCACTTATGGAAAAACAAATATATAATATGTTCAACCCAAATATTTAGTATTTTCAATATTTTCCTCAAACTCAAATGCAGTTGGATTTTTTTACATTAGTGCATTTCGAAAATATTTTGAATGATTTTCATTTACAATATTTTCACAAAACACTTAAAAAACAAAAAGGAAAACAACCCCCCTGCACCCACAGGTGCCAACACATTATTATATAGTGTTTATTGTGAGTTTGGTTTTGGCCATGCACCCACAGGTGCCAACACATTATTATATAGTGTTTATTGTGAATTTGGTTTATTATATAGCAATGGGAGGAAGATCAGCCATNTTTGGTTTTGGCCATGCACCCACAGGTGCCAACACATTATTATATAGTGTTTATTGTGAATTTGGTTTATTATATAGCAATGGGAGGAAGATCAGCCATGAAGGCCATGAAAGCGATGAAGAAGACAGCGATGAAGAAAGAAATACAGCAAGGCAGCAAACAGAAGAAGGCTGAGAAANATGGGAGGAAGATCAGCCATGAAGGCCATGAAAGCGATGAAGAAGACAGCGATGAAGAAAGAAATACAGCAAGGCAGCAAACAGAAGAAGGCTGAGAAAGCCAAGAAGAAAAGCGAAGACTCTGAGAAGGTACCTGGAAAGCCACATAGTTTGAAGAGGCCAGCAAGCAATCTCACAGAAGAAAATTTGGACACCCACCAAGCCTTCTGAAGGCTGAGCTGAAAGATGCTGAGGCTGTGGAGAATGCCATAGAGAAGTTGAGCGACAAGGAGCAGCAAATGTTGTGGAAGAAGTTTGAGCACAATAGGAGGAACACAGGGGATGGTGAAGATAAGAAATACAGAGACAGCACAGGAGTGGTTGGCAGTGTTGCCAAAAAACGAAAGCTCTTGGTGCCCTGGGTCTTGGACAAAGGCGAGCTGAAAGAGAATTACAGGNCAGAGACAGCACAGGAGTGGTTGGCAGTGTTGCCAAAAAACGAAAGCTCTTGGTGCCCTGGGTCTTGGACAAAGGCGAGCTGAAAGAGAATTACAGGCACGCTTTCATGACCTTGGAGAAGAGTACCACCCAAAGGCAGGAAGTCGCTTTCAAGACGTAGAAGCACATGAAAAACAAGTATGGACAGAAGGAAGCCTTGAGCAGACTGAAAGCTGGCAACATGAAATGGAGGCAGTCCCCGACTGATGGAAGGTTCATGGAATTTGGGGACGTGGATGAGAAGGTCATCACAGACAAGAAGAAGACCAACACAGCACAGCTCCATGCCAAAGGCAAAGCCATCAAAGCAGATGAGTGGATGAAGTATGACTCCATGGTCCTGGACGATGTGGAGTTGGAAGGGCTTGGACAAGTGAATGACAAAGCCCTGGAAAACATGGAGCCTGAGTTGCAGCAGTTCTTTGGAAACAAGAGAAAAGGGAAG
>BGPT01002014.1:24974-38043 GCA_003297045.1 Symbiodinium sp. clade C Y103 | reverse complement strand
ACTCGTGGTCCAACTCGTCGTCCAACTCGTCGTCCAACTCGTGGTCCAACTCGTGGTCCAACTCGTCGTCCAACTCGTGGTCCAACTCGTGGTCCAACTCGTCGTCCAACTCATGGTCCATGCAACTCGTCGTCCAATTTGTCGTCCAACTCGTGGTCCAACTCGCCGTCCAACTCGTCCTCCAACTCGTCGTCCAACTCGTGGTCCAACTCGTCGTCCAACTCGTGGTGGTCCAACTCGTGGTCCAACTCATCGTCCAACTCGTCGTCCAACTTGTGGTCCAACTCGTGGTCCAACTCGTCGTCCAACTCGTGGTCCAACTCGTGGTCCAACTCGTCGTCCAACTCGTGGTGCAACTCGTGGTCCAACTCGTGGTCCAACTCGTCGTCCAACTCGTCGTCCAACTCGTGGTCCAACTCGTGGTCCAACTCGTCGTCCAACTCGTGGTCCAACTCGTGGTCCAACTCGTCGTCCAACTCGTCGTCCAACTCGTGGTCCAACTCGTGGTCCAACTCGTCGTCCAACTCGTGGTCCAACTCGTGGTCCAACTTGTCGTCCAACTCATGGTCCAACTCGTCGTCCAACTCGTGGTCCAACTCGTGGTCCAACTCGTGGTCCAACTCGTCGTCCAACTCGTGGTCCAACTCGTGGTCCAACTCGTCATCCAACTCATCGTCCAACTCGTCGTCCAACTCGTCGTCTAACTCGTGGTCCAACTCGTGGTCCAACTCGTCCTCCAACTCGTCCTCCAACTCGTCCTCCAACTCGTCGTCCAACTCGTCGTCCAACTCGTGGTCCAACTCGTGGTCCAACTCGTGGTCTAACTCGTGGTTTAACTCGTGGTCCAACTCGTTGTCCAACTCGTCGTCCAACTCGTGCATGGTCCAACTCGTGGTCCAACTCGTCGCCCAACTCGTCGTCCAACTCGTGGTCCAACTCGTGGGCCAGTTTCCTCGCGTCAAACGTGGCATGCAACTCGCCCTCGAACCCATGCAACGTCCAATCGTCCAACTAACTTGGCGTCCAACTCATCATCCAACTTGGCCTCCAACTTGTCGTCCAACTCGTTGCATGTCCTTCTGCATCGAGGCTGAATTGGAGAACAGCTCCGAGGCTCTGCAGCTTCTTTTGTTGGCAGACGATGAGCAAAATCTGGAGGCCGATGCCATCGCGAGGGTATTTTCGGGATTTTCGCCCAATTCTTTGCAAAGCATCCTGTGAAATTCAGCCAACTTGATCCCGGAAGCGCAAGGAAAAGTTGAGAAACATCACTTGGTCATTTTCGCCAAGATCCAACGATTCACAAGCATTCACATGAAGAGAGAAACATGTCCATGGTCTTTTTAGGGACACGGTAGAAACAGCATGAAGTTTCTGTGAGCTTCAATGTTTCTGATTTTGTTCAACAAGTTTCAAATTGTTGCAATTATTTCTTCTGTGTCTTGTGACGCTGCAACTTCCTGCAACGCTGAGCTATGTTTCACACTGTTCTTCACACTGCTTCTTTGTGGCGAAACATTTTCAACGACCCGATCTTGAACATTTTTTCAGCGACGTGACGTCCGTTTTTCGGTTGTCTGTTGAACACGAAATTGATTTAAAAGTTTTCTTTTCTGTGTTTTGTTCTCTTTTGTTCTCTCTTTCTCTTTCTCTTTTTCGAGGCCGCGGCTAAGAGCGGCCGTGACATCCCAGAGCTGCTCGTCGCGGCGCAGGCCTTGGCTAAGGCGCAGACGCAGAAACTGCATTGAAAAGCGCAAAAAGTACATATTGAAATGAAAAATGCTATCAAACCAGTTCCATTAAATATCTAGATCAACTGGGAAACGGTTTTTACATAAAGTTTTTGTTCCCCACCTGCCAGGCGAGGGTCTCTAGATTTTAACAGAGGTGCCCGCCTTCTCCTTCTCCTTGCTTCCTTCCTTTTTACCAGCTCTGCATGCTGCGTGCCACGCCTGGACCCGAACTCCATCTCGCGAGCGCCGGAGGCTTTGGTCTGTGCCTGGGCCCGAACCCCGTTTGTTTGCGCCGGAGGCTGTGGTTTGCGAATGAATTCGAACCATATATCGCGAGTGCTGTGGTTTGGGCCTGGGCCCGAACACATGCCAGAATGCGAGAGGGAATTTATGCCAAACAGAATGTCAGAAAGAATATCAGAATACATGCCAGACAGCATCCCACAAAGAATGTCAGGAAGAATGTGAGAAAGAATGTCAGAATAGATGCCAGAAAGAATATCAGAATAGGTGCCAGATAGAATGTTAGAAACCATGTCAGCATGTATGCCAGGAGCTATGTCAGAATAGATGCGAGCTAGAATCCAGAAAGAATGTCAGAGTATAGCATGTCAGAATAGAATATCAGAATCTATACCATAGATACTTCCAGGTGGTAAGCCAGAAACTATGTCAGAGCATGTGTCAGTGTGGACCCCTCGAAGAAAGTAGCTTTTAGGTTGAAACCAAAAATCCCCAAAATTCCGAATTTGAGGAAACGGCTCAAACCTGTAAAAAAAATGTAGAAAACCAATTTTTTGGGCAGGAGGGAAAGCCGGCCAATATGTTTCTGTGTTTTTGGTGGGGTGGGGTTGGGTGGGGTGGGGTGTGTGCTATACAGCGCACACTTGATGCAACGTCGTAGATCTTTTCTCGCGCTACAGCACACATTTGATGCTACATTGTAAGACTTTCTCGCGCTACAGCACACACTTGATGCTACGTTGTAAGACTTTCTTGCACTACAGCACACATTTGATGCTACGTTGAAAGATTTTTTCTTTCACTAAAGGACACACTTGATGCTAGGTTGTGAGATCTTTTCTCGCACTACAGCACACATGATGCTACATTGTAAGACTTTTTCGCACTGCAGCACACAATTGATGCTACATTGTCAGAATTTCTTGCGCTACAGCACACACTTGTTGCTACGTTGTCGGACTTTTTTTAAACAGCGCACACTTGATGCTACGTTGTCAGACTTTTTTGCATTGCAGGACGCACTTGATGCTACATTGTAAGATTTTTTCTTGCACTGTGAGTGTAAAGTTTCAAGCTGCCCGACTGCTGTGGTAAAGCACGAAGCTTTTCCAAAATCAACATGATTTTGAACAATCTATTTTGCCTTTCAAAAGGTAAATCTCACTGGCAGGCGCAAGGGATTGCGGCTTTCAAGGGTTAAATGCCGTCCTTAAACCTCCCGCACGGATGTTAATCATCACAATCAGAATCCATAGGCTTCAGGTGATCCATCTTTCCTTGAAATTGATAGACTTTGGTGGGTTGTTTGTTGGCCCCGCCATGGTTTTCCCGACCAGCCCTTCAATTCCTGCTCGTCTGAATAGCAACGGCTGCCACTGCAGCTGAGTTTGGATCAGGATTCACTTGCTATGATTGGATGCGGAAATAATCAATCAACCCACATATGACGCTTGACCACATCACTGGTCTTTGTTTTTATCCACGCACGGAAAGTGCCAGCCAAGGACCATGAAGTACTGGTTGTTGCGTCGTCCTTGCACCGACCCTACGGCTTAGCAAGGATGCGCTTCCTATGAAGTCCTCAGGCATGGCACAGCTCAATGCAAGGAAGTTATATACCGTATCGCCTCTCTGTACAACTCATCTTTGATTTGAAGCAAAATATTGTGAAATTAGTGGAGTTGGGGTTTATAAGCCCGGAGCGGCCTGTGCAGTGGATGGACCTTTGAAGCCAATTATAGCATCGCATGTAACCCATAGCGTTCCAAGACTTTGGTGGCTGGGTTTCCTTCCTCAGATGTTGCACGGTTCCCAAATCAAATTTATCTTGTGAAAAAACCATTCCAATTGAATTGCGCAGGGGTTGAAAACACTAGCATAGTATATAATGGAGTAATATTTCGAAAAGAAATTACTACCGCAGACAAGAAACCATGAATAGATCGGAGTCATAGAGGGGTTTTCACGCAGACCCCAGTGCTTTGACAGGAACTTTGACTGTAGCACAAGATCTTGTCACTTGATGCCTTCTCTGGGTAATGCTTGCAAACTTACAGGATGAACTCAAGGATCTTCGGGGTGTCACTGGCCTTAGACCATGTCCCAGTTGGATAAGTTGTTTGCGCATCCAAAAGCTTAACATGTTAGTTGACAGAGGTCACATGAAACCTTCCGTTTGTACATGGCTCACTTTTGTTGAAGCTGCGCGTGTCTTATCATGTAGTGACAACCTATTTTGGGATTGACCCGCCTTGACTTTGGCTCAAGAACTGTGTGTTCAAAAAGGTGCGCAACTGCTGCCGCGCACTTGCATAGGTTGCAGGATTTGGCTGTGATCTTGCGATCTTCTGGTTAACAGCCTCATTAGGACAGCATCTCAATACATATATCTTTGGAACTGCCGAGCAGAGGTCGATCCAGCAGTCGTGAAGCAACCGCCCAAACGTCAGGACAGACTTGGCTGCTTTGGGATAGTCGGGGCGTCTGCAATACTACTGCAACACCGACTGTATCGTAACTCGTACTTCCATATTAGTAGAGTGATGATTGCATTCTTTTGTTGAGCCTTCATTCATAACCTCAGAGTTGATTGTGGTACTTTTGAATCAAAGGAAGTTGTGTTGGCTACTGTTCTGCATTCGTGCTTGTTGAAGTGCACATCAGGTGTCCGTATCAATACGCACAGTCATCATATAGGCAGAGGGCGATCGCAACTCGTGCATCACTCTGCGCAGACAACTGAGATAAAGCACTGCAATAGCATTTTGCCTAAGAGTTCAGACTTTGACACCCGAAGGGTTTCCTTGTTTGTCGAACCGCAGTTCTGAACCCTTCGTGACCTTGTGGCTGAAGCGAGACTAGTCTCATTGCAATTGCAAGAGCCGCCCTGTTTCAGTGCAAGTGTTTCACAGTGACGCAATTGTAGGCTGTTGTATGCGCCGCCGTTCGAGATCTCCTGCTCCCGACTCACTGGCGACTTACAGTAGGGCTCGAGCAGCTGGTTTACGCAGAGGTGGTCCCAAACAGAAGAGAAGGCTGAAGTCGGCTTGTTTGGGATTGCTGGAGAGCTTACTGCGCATTTTTGCCCAAATCGAAACACACTCTGGTTTCCTGCCGCCTGAGATTGAGCGCCGCAAGGGCATTGCCATCGGCATTCACAACAGGATCAGAAAGGGCTGGCTTCCGGGAAAGTGGGAACCCTTGCTGCCGAGTGCTGAAGACTCTGATCTGGAGTCAAATCTCGCTGAGAGTATCTGGTTGGGTGATTGTGAAGAGGAAGAGGAAGACCTAGACACTCCATCCACTGCGGGTGGGGCTACAGATCGGCCGCCGACGCCTCCGCTGCCACCCAGGTTGGTGCCAAAGGAACCTGGTCAGCCGCCTCCGTCCAGATCTGTTCCGCAAGAACCTAGGTATCCACCTCCCAAATCTCACTCTTCCATGCCCTTCATCCGACCTGCTGCACTGCCGCACACGCCAAGGCCAACCTCATCGGGATCAGGTCGCGTCACTGAGCCTGCTCCTTTGCTGAGGTCGCAAGCAAACGCCAGACCAAAGTCTGCTACTCCGGTGATCGATTTGGAGTCGCCGACACCAGACGACCTCATTCATTGGTCAACATTGAGGAGGAAGGGCTTCTCTTTGTTCAACAACCAGGGCGTGGAGATAAAGCCTCGCTGGAAGTTGTGGGCTGATCGATCAACGCTGGTGTCCATCGACTTCCACAATGTCCTGGACCTGAGTAGAACATCACTCAGGGAAGTCGAAAGACCACCTCGTGAAGGTCAGATCGCTCCCACGAATCTACGAGTCCTTTCAAAGTTGGCCCAGCGGTTTACTGTTGTGGTGACATCATTTGTCCACACTGACTGGCGAAAGGAGAGGGTCGTCGAGGCCTGCCGCGGAAATCCAAACATTTCCTATATACTCATTTGCCAAGGGAAAGCTGCAACTGGTTTTTCTGGCAAGTTGTCGTGTCTGAGGGAAGTGGTAGCTCAGGACCAGACCCTCATACATATAGACGACNAGCTGCAACTGGTTTTTCTGGCAAGTTGTCGTGTCTGAGGGAAGTGGTAGCTCAGGACCAGACCCTCATACATATAGACGACCACGACGGAGTTTGCTGTGAGCTGAGGGATTGTGGTAATCCAGAGCGGTCGGCCCTCCACGTGCAAGTGCCCAGGAAACCGCTGCCAGTTCGCGTGCATTCCTATAGGAATTTGTCCGAGATCCTTGATAGATTCAAGGAAGCACGCGTGATCAATCAGGCCAGGGCAAGAGGTCGTTGAGTGGCAGCAGTGCAAACCATAGTGCAAACTTGATATCCAATACGAATTTTAGCAATATAGTTGATCCCCTAGTTATGTAAACTTTGTGTGATCCTAGTTGCTGCCAATCCAAGACAGTACAGTACTGGTACGGGGCGCTTGCAATATTTGCAGCACCGTTTCCAGATTGCCGTGAGCCTTTGTCATCACTTGCCCGCCGAGGGGTGGAAGGTGTTGCTTGGGCACTGGTTTGTTTATAAAACAAATACGAAGTTGGTTAGGTTTTGTGGGGCCCCATTGCTCTTGCAAAGTAAGTGGCTGTGGTTGCATTTGGCTAGCGTTCCCAATGCCTACGTTCTCTGCAATGATGCCAACGGATTCTAACATGCCAATGGATGAGTCCACCAATTCAAGTTCCCTTCAGGTATCGTCATCCACTCCTGAACAGGTACCCCATCGTGCAATGCATGTTAGGAAATCCAATGTGAAGGGGTCTGGAGGGTNACAAGCTCAACAAGCAGTCGTCGCTGCTCGGTCCGTGGAGGAGAGGGCTCATGGGTTAGTTGAACAAATGACTGAGCGTCATCAACAGGAGTTGTCACATGTTCAAAACATAGCCCAAGAAGCATTTGCAGTTTCACAACAGCGGTTGCTAGAGGCAGATCAAAGGATTCAACAACTTTTGGGTGTCATTGACAATCAGTCACAACAGTTGGAACGTCAGAGGGTAGAGCAGGAGGGGCTTGCAACACAAATTGCAACACTCCAAAGCCAGATCACCATGTTGAAACACAGCGCGCCGGTCATGCCAGTGACCCAAGAGCGAAATGCTACGGTTGATGTGCTGGAGTTGAAAGGGGTGATTGACACTTTGAGAAGCGAGATTAGGCAGCTCCAGCAACCAAAGATTGCCTCTGTTCCGATTGCCACCCCACCGCAGTATTCCAGTGAGTATGGGTCTCCTTTGTCAGCATGCGCAGGATACCCAGATCCAGTGCCTGTATCGTTTGGTGTGCCAAATTTGTCACAACCANTGGGTCTCCTTTGTCAGCATGCGCAGGATACCCAGATCCAGTGCCTGTATCGTTTGGTGTGCCAAATTTGTCACAACCACCCAGGAAACCACCGAGTTCTAGAAGTCATAGGGGTTCCCCAATCCACGATTTGTTTTCTGCGTCCACGCCTTCTCGTATTCCTCCGCCAGATTGTAGCCCGTCAGGTTCCAGTTCATCGTCAAGCCTGATTTTGGAGGAGGTAGCTCGCCGCATGGGAGTTCACCGCCAGGCGGGAACACTCCTGGAGGATCAGCCGTGCTTGGGCCAGGGGGGCAGTCCATTGGAGTTGGGTCAGCGGTTGTGCATTGGTTAGAGAAAGATGTGCATCGTTCAAAAGATTTGTCACTCATTCGCATCGAACATTTGCCTGCGTCAGCATCCGAGTTCCGGTCTTGGAGGAACACTTTCTTGACACGGGTTGCGTCAATTGACCAAACTGGTAGTGATGTAATTCTCAATTGGCTGATGGTTGCGTTTGAGGAGGGTCGTGATATATAGCTGAGTTTACTGCTAGTGGTTCACTTCCGCGTTTGGATTCCCACATATAGGTTCCCTTATCATGGACTCACGTCATTTGAAAGGAGAACTTGGAATGAAGTTCCAAACATAGGCAGAATCCTGCCAGGTGTCACGACACGCTCCCCGTGGCAGAGCATTTTTACTCATGATTGCGCAACATTTTCGCTTGGCTTTGAACCGCGGTAGCAACTTGACGCAGCAAGCGTTGCTTGACCTGCAGCTTGAAGGCTTCACCACCAAGGACCTTGAGAAATTTGTTGAACGCATTGAATATGTGTTGAACGGTATCCCTCAAACTCACCAGCCGAGCGAAATCACCAAGTTCACATGGTTGCATTCGCGCGTGAAGCGCTGCAAGCTTTTGCAGCGACACATAGACCGCATCCGCGATTCTAAAGAATTCTCTCGTGTTAGAACTTGGGAATGGCTGATGAACAAGATCAAATCCGTTCTGATTGAAGTCAGAGAAGATCAAAACGAAGAGTCGATCAGAAACTCATTGGCATCCGTCAACCCCAAGCCGAAGGCCAAAGGTTAAGAAAAGGGAGACGGCAAGGGGAAGGCCAATGTGGCCGTTGATGGTGGCGATGTTGCAAACACTGTTGACGACAGGGCTTCAACTGCCATGCCTGTTCCCACGGCAAAGCCGTAGGCCAAAGGTCACCCAAAGGGTACTGGGAAAGGGAAGAGAGGGAAAGGATCGCCCAAAGAGCCGCCAAAGGCTCCGCACCCAAAGAGCAAAGCTCAAGGGCCCCCTCCAAAGGCAAAGTCAAAGACTGAGCCAGGCAGGCCAACGGTTAAATGTCTGTTTTATCCCAATTGCACTAGGCATGAGGGCGCACCAGCAGCCAAGGCAGGCCCAAAGGGTCCTGCGCCTAAAGCTGCCACTGCTAAAGCTGCCATTGCTACTGTGATCGCGACCAGTACAACTCATGGAGCCGAGGCAGTGAGATCCAACATGTCGCTGATGAGTAAAACCCTTCAGTTGGCCATGTATCCTTTCAGGGGATTGTTTGCAGTGATTGCCACTCTGTCCTCGCTGATCAGTCCAGAGTCCGAAGCGGTGGCAAAGCCGGATGGGGGACTGCAACTCATTGCAGCACCATCGACGGGCTCGCCGCTGCTCGGCGGACCAGTTGTGGTACACAAAACAGAAACAGCATACGTTGCATCGGCATCCTCGCAAACATCCGTTGAGCTTGAGTGGATAGCAGACTCGGGCGCCAGTCGTTTTCTTGCATCCGTTCGGTCGCTCACCAGTCAAGGTCTGTCAGAAAACTCAGTGCACACGTGCGTCATGCCTGCATCAGCCATCAATTTTGAAACTGGAAACGGAACAACAAGGAGTACGGAACAGTTTCCTGTGCATGGTAGCAAGTTCGGTACATATGAGCATTGGATCTTGGACGACTGCCCCATAGCCCGTAGCCTGGGTGAAGTCGTTAGTAAAGGTTTGCCGTTTATTTGGATGCCGGGTGAGCTGCCATATTTTGCAGAAAATGCCGACTCCGTCAAGATCAAGTGCAAAGGTCAAAGACTATTTGCGGATAGGGTTGAAGAAAATGTGCCTATATTCAAGGAAACAGTTCAGCTAACAGACAATATTCCAAGGGCATGTCAACATGTCATGGTTCCATCACCCCTTGCACTCGCGGCCAGGGAAGAGTCAACGGTCGACGCCGCTGTTGCTGAACCAGCCGACGCGGATTCAGAAGATGGTGACGAGGAACCCCTTAATAGAATGCAGAGGTTAGTCCGTGAATCACAAACCTTGGAGCACATGATGTGGCACATTCCCAAGAATCCAGCATGCCCCATTTGCAATCGAAGTAGAATGTATAGAAAAAGAGTCAGCAGGTTCAGGCATGACCNGAGCACATGATGTGGCACATTCCCAAGAATCCAGCATGCCCCATTTGCAATCGAAGTAGAATGTATAGAAAAAGAGTCAGCAGGTTCAGGCATGACCCTGGAAGGATCGAGGAGGCCTGTTACCAGTTGAGTCGTTTGGTGAAAGGATTGCCACAGATTTCATAATTGTGCAGAAGCTTGCGTCCGGTAGAGAAAATTCCGTGCAGGTAATTCGAGATGAGCACAGTGGATGGATTCGTGCATATCCCATAACCAAAGGTGACACACCAACTGTGGTCAGAAACCTGTTGAATTTTTTGGGGCCGTCGTACAATCAACGGTGTATCATGATCAAGTCAGACCAAGCCAGAGAGATTAGGCTGGCAGCAGAGCAGCTTGGCTTTGTGTTTGAAGCCACTCTAGAAAACCGCTTCCCTCACAATTCCGTATTAGAGAGAGTCTCAGGATTCTGGAAGAAGTGACTCGCGCATGCCATCTGCAGGCAGGTTTTGATGTGATCCCAGGCCTGTGGCAACATTCGGTTGATTATGCAGCAACAATCATCAGNCCATCTGCAGGCAGGTTTTGATGTGATCCCAGGCCTGTGGCAACATTCGGTTGATTATGCAGCAACAATCATCAGCGCAAAGCATGTAGCATCAGGATGTGAGGAGACTAGGCACAAGCTAGCGGTAGGGGAAGAGTTCACCGGTCGCCAACTGTTGTTGGGACAGCTAGTGCACTACAGAGTCGATCCGTCCTCAAGAGGCAAGTTCGATGCATCCACACATTCCAGGCTTGTTTGTTGGCTGGAGGTATGATGAGGGCCCCAAGTCTCACAAAGGTGTTTACTATGTCTTAGACTATCAGAAAGTCAAGAATCAAGAGGCTGGATATGCCAATTCTATTGCAGTGCCTTTCCAAGAGATCTTCGTAGAAGAGGGTCCAGCAAAGCTGCCTGTTCGAGTCGCTGCTGAAGAGGCATTGGCTTCCTTCAAGGATCCATCCCTTGAACATGTGACACCTTTGGACATCCCTTTCTCAAGTGTGACCTCGGAGAATGTTACCCGCAGAAATGAATATATCACGCTAGATAGGATCATCCGATTTGGGCCCACAGTTGGGTGCAAGGCCTGCGCGTTCAGTTCGGAGCATAGCATTCATTCCCCAATTTGTCGTGCCAGGTTCAATGCCTTGATTCGTGCTAATCGTGTTGCAACGGGCACCAAGACCCCAGCAACTTTGCCCCGACGCCAGCTGTCGGTTTGGATGCAGACATTGTACCAGAATGTCC
The DNA here is from genome assembly GCA_003297045.1 of Symbiodinium sp. clade C Y103. NCBI lineage: Eukaryota > Dinophyceae > Suessiales > Symbiodiniaceae > Cladocopium > Cladocopium sp. clade C. Next base: position 27,080 of record BGPT01002014.1, on the reverse strand, counting down.
CCCTGCTAGCGATGTCGAAGATGAAGAAAGACAAGGTCCAGATGATCTTCCGTTCAGTGCAGGAATTCCGCCGGGACACCCCGAGGCAGCGGCTGTAGGAAAGGTTGCTCTTGTCATTGATGATGCCTTCGTAGAAACCAACCGAGCAAGAAGCAAGGCCAGAAGATTGTCAACGTTGAAAGGTCAGGGAGTTTTGTTTGAATACGCTTGTTCAGAAAACTCAGTGATAGGAGAGAGATCTCACGCAATTAGTGTTAAGTGCATCCGCCTGACCAGGGGGGTACTAGACCTTTGCAATCCAGAGCATGTCAAACAAGCCGTTCAGCAAGAAAGTTTACCAGGAGCTGATAGTTGGATTTCCATCACATGCACCTTTTACTCCCCCATTCAACATTTGAATCTTCACCAACATGGAAAACAGTATGCGAAGAAGCTTGCTGCAAAGAAGGAGCAGACGAGACAGATGCTTGGCTGGCTATGCGGTTCGCTGAAGCTTGCATCATCAATCAGGGAAGGATCGCCTTTGAACTGCCGCAAGAAGCAGGGATCTGGGAGCTTCCTGAATGGCTAGAGTTTGAAGAGCGTTGGAATCTNCATCATCAATCAGGGAAGGATCGCCTTTGAACTGCCGCAAGAAGCAGGGATCTGGGAGCTTCCTGAATGGCTAGAGTTTGAAGAGCGTTGGAATCTCAAGAGGGCATACTGCAATGGTTGTGCTTTTGGCCTCAGGGGAAAAGCCGGAATGCTTTTGCGCAAGCCATGGTGCATTTGCACTAATGACCTTCATATGCTGCAGTTTGTGAATCAGTCTCGCTGTGACGGAACGCATCAGCATGAAGAATCCATAGGTGGTAACGCGAGTAGAACTGCGTACTATACTCCTTCGTTTGCTGACATGATCTTGGAAGCATGGTTTTTGAAAAGCTTCATGGCCGAAAAAAATTACCCCGGCAAGAGACCCCAAACAGCGTGGGGGGTGTGAGGATAATTTAAGATAATGTGCGATAATGCATGACAATGCATGATAATGTTGAGGGTGATGATGATGATGGTGATGATGATACTGTTGAGGGCGATGATGTTGAGGATGATGATGTTGAGGATGATGAGGTGCAGGAGGATTCTGTTGTGGATGATGAGGTGGAAGATGATGATTTTGAGGATGATGATGTTGAGGAGGATGAGGATGAGGATGATAATGCGGAAGATGAGGTTGAGGATGATGATGGCGTCCTAGCAAAATTTCTGTACAAGGTGTCTTTTAGAGGTCTTTTGGCAAGATCTCTTTTTGAGATCTCTGTAGAAGCTTTCTAGACAGCTCTCTTGGCAAGATCTATGTGAGAGACCTCTTGGCAAGATCTCTGTACAGATCTCTGTACAAGCTCTCTCCAAGAGGTCTCTTGGCAAGATCTCTGTATGAGATCTCTGTAGAAGCTTTCTTGGGAAGATCTATGCAAGAGACCTCTTAGCAAGATCTCTGCAATAGAGACCTACGCAATGTCTCTGTACAGGATCCCTATAGGAAGTCTCTTGGCANCTTAGCAAGATCTCTGCAATAGAGACCTACGCAATGTCTCTGTACAGGATCCCTATAGGAAGTCTCTTGGCACGATCTCTTTATGAGATCTCTGTAGAATGCTCTCTGTAGTAGCTCTCTTGTGAGAGACCTCTTGGCAAGATCTCTGTCTGTAGAAGATCTCTACAAGAGGTCTCTTGACAAGATCTCTGTACAAGCTCTCTGTAAGAGGTCTCTTGGCAAGATCCTTGTGTGAGAGCTCTGTAAGAGGTCTCTTGGGAAGATCTATGCAAGAGACCTCTTGGCAAGATCTCTGCAATAGAGATCCATGCGATGTCTCTGTACAAGATCTCCAAAAGAGGTGTCTTGGCAAGACCTCTGTACAGGATCTCTATAGGAGGTCTCTTGGCACGATCTCTTTATGAGATCTCTGTAGAAGGCTCTCTATAGCAACTGAGAACCGTTCTAGACTGCAATAGAGATCCATGCGATGTCTCTGTACAAGATCTCCAAAAGAGGTGTCTTGGCAAGACCTCTGTACAGGATCTCTATAGGAGGTCTCTTGGCACGATCTCTTTATGAGATCTCTG
>BGPT01002013.1:57727-111456 GCA_003297045.1 Symbiodinium sp. clade C Y103 | reverse complement strand
ACAGGAATGCGAAGGGTGGCTTCTTCGGTGGTCGCGACATCGAGATGTACCTTCGCGGGATCGAGGGCACCAAGAACTTGTGCAAGATCATGAAGTACATCATCCAAGTCGGCATCACTCCAGAGTTCATTGCCAAGAAGCTCACGGACATTGCTGATGCCGATGAGGAGGACAGACCGGACATCAGACGAGAAGTTAGCAACTTCATCCGAAAGATGATTTCCGGCGCCTTTGCTGTCAGATCCTATGATTACTTCCGAGTGACGCCACCGAATAGGGAAGATCACATCCACATGGACCCAGTGTCATTGGCATGTGCAGCGGTCGAAAGAGGACGAACTTTTGCCGTGCTGTATACCCTCAACAAGGTTGGCTTGGGCATGCCTCCGNGATCTGGGAAGGCAAGCTGAAGTCGTCGCAGACGAGTACGATACAGCTGGAGAGGAACATCGACATGTTGGATCCCAATGATCGTCCTGACGCCCGTGAATACGTACGAGCCATTGAAGACACGACAGAACGGGATGAAGGCACACCAGGTTCGGGTCAAGCTGGGCCATCAAAGAAGAAGGCGAAGCGCCAGAAGAGCGATGCCGGTGGTGGTTCTTCAAGCTCGAGGAGACCTACTGAGAGTTGAGAGCCGGGCAGTAGGTAGACTCCCAAATTTTGTTTTGGATGTCAAAATCCAAACATCCACTTTATATTACGGCGATCGAGGACTAGCCTCGATAGTGTTGTGTCCCAAAGTACAGGCGATGCGTGTACAGCACTAGCTGTGGATCATGCTTGTCGTTCGGCGGGCCTGATGCTACACTAGTGGGGCATTTTGGGGATTCCGACACTGTCACGTTTGTCTATCGGCGGACTTGATAANTGTCGTTCGGCGGGCCTGATGCTACACTAGTGGGGCATTTTGGGGATTCCGACACTGTCACGTTTGTCTATCGGCGGACTTGATAAGTGGAGGATGAACTTACTGTTCAATGTACATAGCTGAGTCATTGTTTTTGGAGGGCCTGACACAACAGAAGACCAGTGATAGGTCGTGGTCAATTTTTAAGCCCTGGCATTTGCTCTCTTGTGCCTGACAAATGAATGTATCAGGCATGGGGGGTGTGAACAATATGCAGGCCAGGTATGACCATNTTGTGCCTGACAAATGAATGTATCAGGCATGGGGGGTGTGAACAATATGCAGGCCAGGTATGACCATCAATATAGGCATGTATAGGTAGTGTTTGAGTCTGGTGAAGCGGTAACCTTTGCGACCGTTCGCTCCGCTACACTGGCTCAAGAACACCGCAATATTCCATGCCATAGGCGAGAAAAGTGAGCGCTGCTGATTGGAACATTCATTGAGTTGACTGCTGTGATCCTTCAGTACACGGTGACCTACCAGAGTTGTGGTCATTCACATCCTTGTATTGATGTTGTAAAGTGACGTCTGGACTGAGGAGTTCGTTAATGACACTGGTTGGCACAACGATACAACATACTTCAAACTGATACTGGTGGACATCCCCTATGCCACCTTGGTATCTTGGCCCATTTGCTCAGTTGCTCAAGCAACCACAAAGTACGTATCAAATACAGGTACAGTACCTGCTGTTGTGAAATGATCACCATATGGTCGACTGAAGGCAATTACAGCGACTGGCAACTCTTCTGGGGACGCTTGCTCCACTGCCGCCTTGCAGACGCTCAGAGTAATTTGCAGAGCGCCAGATGTGAGGTTTCAATACGTGTCTCTTCATTTTTTTGTCCGCAATGACATGATCAACATGATCGGATGGGATACACGCAATTGTGCAGTGTCTGAAGGATGGTATGCGATTTCGACAATGCGACGGAAGGAGTGGCATCGTTTGCACTGGCAGAAGTGGTTTTCACAGAGCCACAACGTGTGCTGAATTTTCAAGTCATGCTGTGTTGCCGAATCTATGGTGCTTTGGTGTCTCTGGGTTCCGAGGTTGACAGCAACTTGGCAGCCTTGTCATATCTTGTCATTTCATTTCTGATGATGGCGATGTCCGGTGATCATTTCTGGCGTAGCAGATCTTGACCGCTGGTTGGGCGTTCACAGCCTTGACCAAGGTCGCTTCACCACCGGTCCTGAGCCACTCGGCTGAGTTGACACGCCAACAAGATTCAACACGTTTGAAAGCCAACCAAATCATGTTGTCACCATATTGCTACTGGATGCTAGTGGTATATATTAGATGTATATTGTATCTATAGTATTAACTGATGATATCTTGATGTATCTTGTATTATTTTGAATAATATGTGTATGTTGCCAATGCTGCATGTCGCTGTGGCCCAGGTGGCAGACCTTTGGTTCTCCAGAGCCCATTGATGATGAGCATCAGTCCGGAGAAGGCCACAAGTCGTGGTAGATTGCAACAATCAAGGAACATATCTCAGTCTCAGGGTTGGGTAGACAAAGACGGCTGCCTGACGAGTTGTGGTTTAGTTCAATATGACACTCTGGCCATAGATTGCCTACAAAGAAGTCCGAGAAGCTGAGACTTGCAAGACACAGACATGACATGGTTCTCTTGAGCTAAGTTCTAAAAGCCATCAGCACCGCAAGCACTCAAAGTGCGAACCAACTCACCAGTTGTTATGACATTAAAATTCAACTTCAAGTCGATCACAGCGTGTGTTTCAGGGTGTTTCAGTTTCAGAGTGCTACGATTATCTATGATTTTATTTTATCTATGATCTATGATTCAGGTAGCTGGTGGGATGTGCCTTGTTCTTCAAGTGCGCCTGCTCCACTGACGACCTTCGACGGCCGGTTGTCCTCTGTGCCTTCCATCTGGGCTTCAGGTCCTGTCCTCAGATCAGATCGACCGCTGTCGTCTTTTGAATTCTTTTGATACATCCTAGTATCATGTCATGAATGAGTCATGGTTGTGATTGTCGACCTTTTCCATTGATTTCCCATTTCCATCCTTTGCCAGTCCTTTGCAGTATCGTTGAGGAGTTGTCGACCCCAACCCTTTCGAACCACAGCTTGCCTCTTCTTTCTCGTGCATGTTACATATGTTGCATTTCTCATCATTTGTCCATGTCAAATCAAATCTTCTCAAATGATACAGAAAGGTGTGCCGTTTGCATCATTGCACTGCACTATTCAGATTATTCAGGCCACAAATATGCCAGCTTTCGGTGGGTGCCTTCTGATTTGGTGAAGTGCCACTTCAGCTTGGAGCAGTTCGATAGCCTTTTCTATGGCGGTCAGAATTTCACGGACTACGTGGAGGGCAACCAATCTGACCCTTCTGAGGTGTCACCCATGGTCCAAACTGGGATGCTTGCAAGTTCGTGTGTGCAGTTGAATCAACTCCATTAAACAACTAAACACGAGGTTCTGAATTCGCCTAGAAATGGATTTGTGGAGGTTCATTCAGACTGATGGACAACATGAACATCTGTCAATATCTGTCACCTTTGGCGCAGGCTTTTCACCTGGAGTTTGCTTTCCATGAGCATGCTTATTTGGTCATCTCTGGGCAAGACATCAGCGGTGCTCCCTGTACTGGATCCAGCCTTCGTGTTTCCTGCTCCAATGGCATCATCACTGAAAGGAATTGGGAGGTCCGTTCTGGGGCAGCTCTCTCAGGGTAGTAGGAAGAGCATGGTAGAGCCATGGCGGCCATGATTGATGACGACAAGCTTGCATGGAGAGAAGCAATGAAGCAATCGACTATAGACCTCAGATATTTGATATCTCTAGATTCCTTAGTGATGTCATCTCGGACAGCCACTTCTCGCAGCGCAAAGGCCAACACCAAAAACATCACTTATTTCCATACGGCACATTTAGTATCGATGTTTGCCCTGTGCTGCAGGCCTTTGGCGCAGGTGAAGCCATCGAGGATAGATACAAGGCTTCACGCTCCATCACTTTACATCACTTTACATCACTTGACAGGATGAACTGATGGACCTGGTGGACTAGAGTGACCTAAAGTGACTAAAGCCTTCAGCTGGAGATATCCTGAGAAAGATCATGAAAGATGAATATATATATATATAATATATATATATATATATTACATATATGACATGTTGCAAGAGCCACATTCACCACAGTTCTTACTACAACGTCATGGGAACTCACACTTGTTCACCCTGGTGCTTGGGGAGCAGAAACAGATTTCGCAACCACAGTGCCATAGGCTGGTTTGGGACTTGGTTGGAGATCCCCCTGCACATCAACAGCTCCAAGCGAGTGGATCTCGGAATTGACGCCCAGCGCCAGCATTTGGGCCACTGGAGGTGTGACAACTGCAGGGGAACGTATGAAACCGGGGTATCCACGTACTAATTCTGAACCATACTATTGTGGCATATGTTTGCGAGGCACCTTTGCAGCTTTCCGATGGAAGCGTCCAGAGAGGGTGAAGTGCCAAATCACGCAACTTAGCTGCAAAAGATCAATTCATTGTACAGTGATTGTTTCGACAGCCAAATGAAAGCCACAAGGACACGGGGTCCAAATGTTCTGAGACACTTGGAAGATGCGACCACGTTCTACCAAGGAGTCACGTAGTCGAAGCGGTCTACTACAATGGCGTAGATCTCACCCCCACTCTGACCGGAGATTTGCCCTTCGATCTGACTTGGTGTTTGAAGTGTGTTAATGCATGTGCACATTGACAGTCATTGACATTGAAATGGCATTTGCGAACTGTTTTCCACTGGTGCAAGAATGAAAGTTGTCCCAGTTTGCCCAAGGCTTGAATTCAACGACACTAAGACTTTTGAGTTTCGTCATGTTCAAGAAGCCTACCTTGCCATCACAGTCAAAGGTGCAGAGGGATCGCGGGTATCTCAGACTGAGGATACAGGTGAAGCTAAGTAGTGTTGCACGAAGGCACCGGCAAGTGTTACCACGCGAAACAAGTGTAATTAGCAGCACAAACTATTTTGACATGTTTGGATACGGAATTGAACTCTTATGGCATTTCCATGAATTTGCTTAGGTGTAGCTCTGACGGTTTCTTCATCATTTGCAGCAACGGAGCCGGATGCCCCAATGACCAGGACTGTGTCATGACGACCTTGCAGCAAGGCATTCGTTCCATCAAAAGAAGGTCGAATGCTACCCCAAGACCTCGCATCACTTCCCTGTTGATGCCGCTGCCACTGTGATCCAGTAAGATCTCACACCACATCAGGTTTCGTCCAAACTAACTGTTCCAACTCATCCGACAGATCCAGCATGCAATTTCCTGAGTGGTACAACGCCCAGGTGACAAGCTCTAGGGGTTGGCAGGCCTTTCAGGGTACCCCTGTGGATATCACGCATCGACAAGGAGGCCCCATGCTCCATGATGCTCCATGATGCTTCACGTCAGCTCTGTCGTTCTTTTTCGGATAACCAGAGGGTATATTTGGTTATACGATATCATACGATATGCAGGAATTTGTTTCAATCATCGAGGATTTGATGATGTTTATTCAATTTTAGTCAATTTTATTCACAATTTTATTCACATAGGCTGGGCTACAGTGGCACTTTCCAACAGAGCACGACAGGTGGTGCTGGATGGACGGAGCCCTGCCACTCGTCTCTGGAGTGGTGGCCGGGCGGCAACGGACGATATCTCCCAGGGCTGTGGTCCCCAGGAGCCACAGAGGTGACCTTCCGTCACTTGGCAACGACAGTTGTGACAGTTGTGACAGTTGTGACAGGTGTGTTTTGGATGGGACGTGGTTGAAATGCGTTTGATGCGTCTGGCAGCGCGGCTGTAGAGAAGTGGCCAAAGCTGGCATACTGAAAAATCAGCAACTGCTTTGTGTAATTAGTGTAGATATGTTTTATTGAATCATATTTTTGTTTTCTACACCCTGGCCACTGGAGGGGCTGGAAGCTGGAACACTCACATGTTGCAGTGATTGTTGAGATTATCTATATTAACCGAGGCTGGCTTGACATGGAATCTTGGGAATTGGCCCTCAAAGCTGGATGGGAGGACAACAAATCATCCAGACATTGCTGCAGTTGACCAAACCATCCATATCCGACCAACTGTCTTGGATGTATGACTCTACTCTACAGCATATACCAATCTATACCTGAATGTTGCTACTTGGATGTGCAGTGTGCAGGACGGAACCTTCAACTACAATGCACAAATCTGGCAAGATGGTAGCAGCAGCACCTTTGGCACCGGTGCTGCCTACCGGAACACCAAGACTGAGGCAATGAAACGATGGCATGGCGGGATTGAATCTCAAGACTCTTGAGTGTTTTCATGTGTTTTGTTTCATTGAGTTGACCATAGTTGACCTGCATGAGTGACTTCAGCAAAGTGGGACCTGGGAGGCCTACAGCCAATTGAAGGTGAAGAGAGTGAAATTGGTCGTTGACAACATGGCTGCTGTTTTCTCTTTACCTGCGACTTGACCGCAATCAGATTGTAGAGCTTCGCACACCGGCGAGGCCACAAGAGTTCCCTGTCGGGTTGGCTGTCGTTGTCGTTGTCGTTGTTGTTGTTGCTATTTGCTATTATTATTGTTGTTGCTGTTGTTGCTGTTGTTGATCATCCTGGGGGTGATGATGTGCTCTGAGAGCGCGTGCGCGTGTCGGGAATATAGTTTTTGAAGCAGGTCACGATGTAGTATCTTTGAGCATCTCTTCGATACCACTGCTTTTTACATTCTTTTTACCACTGTAAGCGGATGTTCTGCAAACTGCTTAGTGCCCCGAAAAGCGTCACATTGCGCTTATTGTAATTGTTCAAGGCTTTCAGAACAAAAAACACCGTAAATACCGATGTGTTTGGAGCCTCGGAAGCCCAAAACCATGGTATTTAAGATATTTTATTGCATGGTAAAACGTATTTACAGTGTTTTTTAGAAAGCACCTAGCAAAAACAGTGGAATTTACGCAGTTTTCGGCATGTTGCAAGAAGTAGTTTTCATATATAAAAAGAGCACAAAAGATTGTAATTTACGATGTTTTTGCTTCCCGAGCGCAACCAAGAATCGGCCAAAACTGGTCCAAAAATGCTCCAAAACCGACCTCCGGTGGCATCTTATAATTTGTTCGATTTTCTTCCCGAACTGGACCCCCTGGGGAGTGTCGGCGGCAGGGGCGCGCCGCCGGGTAGCTAAAGCTAGCTGCTTGCTACCTTGCCATCTACGGCATCGCCGGATTAGAAGGGGCTACCGCCCCCGGCCACCGACCCCTGGAGCTTCAATCGCCCATGCCGCTTCGTACTAGCACCTTGCTTCGGGCCCTTGCCAAACACCACCCCTTCGGACAGCCAAAGCACCACCACAGTGAAAGACGGATGGGCTCCGTTTCGTGCAGCCTCTCGTGCCTACGGTCGCTTTCTGAACCGACAAGATCTTCAAGAAACTAGCTCCAAAATGCTGCTCCCAGACCGTCAAAACACGCCTTCTTGCTTCTTGCTCTTGCCCCTGCTTTTCTTCTTCCATATCTTGCCCCTTGCTGCTCGTAATCTCTTCTCTGACGCGCTCCCCCTGCTGCAGGCGGGGTCGGCGGATATAGTACTTGTATGAATCTGATTCTCACCTAGCCTATTGGGAACTATCTGCACATATCTGCACATGAATCCTCAACGATGGCCCCGAAGCAATGTCAAGTGAGAAGATCTTCCGAGCACTGAGGCAGATGTGCAGTATCGCTATACATTGCAGGAGCTGGCCTCTGCACACGACTCCTCTGTATTCCGTGCAGCGCTGTCACAGCGAGGCACAGATGAGTACTGCACAACTAACTGGCTGGTGGTCTAGCAGACTGATGAAATGAAAGATACATAGTGTTTTTCAGCGATCTCAACATGGCATCACTGATGGTTGGTTAAGGATGGTTCAAGTATGCTGAGGCCGTTCAAAGATGTCATTCTTCGTGAGGTTTGGAAGCCACTGGATTCGCAGCAGCTCATCTAGGTGATGCAAGAACTTGTGGCCAGTCTCCCAGCCAGGAGAAGCTGGTTTGATGGACAAGCACCGAATCAGACTATACTGTGAGGGATTGATGACATATGATAGCGGTTTAATGTGGCCGCACGTGGCAACATGATTCTCTTCTGGGGAACTCTGAGGCTTTGGGTTTGATCTACGCTCCTCCTCTTCTGTGCGACTTGGAATTCTGCTTGGCAATTCAGACTGCTCTGCAGAGACTGGTTCAGAAGGCTGGGATGGACTCAACAGTCATTGCTGTGGCCGCATCATGCTTGTTCCAGCAGACTTTAAGATCAGCAGCAACACGAACAAAATGCAACAAACACGAACAGGGCTCTCTGCTACAATCAAGTGATCTACATTTCCACTGTTTTTCAAGATCTATCCATTTTATCCGACATTGATGCCATTTCTTTCCTTGGAGGTCTTGGGCTTTTGCAGAGTGGAAGCAACCTCGGATCTGGTTTGCTGGAAGGTGGACAACAGGCAGTCCAGCAATTTTGGCTTTATTGAGCTTGACAATCAAAACCAGTTTGTCGTGGGGTTTTATGCCACATACTAGCGCTTGTGTTCTTTTTCGCTGTAAGTCCTGCATGCTGTGTTGTTCTTCTATGTTTTCACAATCACAAGAACTGCACCCGACAGGTTTGGGGTCGCGTAGAGGTCTTCGTCGAGGGCCCGGCCCTGCAGCAGAATGAGGTTCGCCTGTCTGAGATTTCCGAAGGACTGCACTGACAAGATTTGGACAGCTACTGCGACAGAGCTTTCGGAGTTACCGGGAAATTTCACTTCAGGACGGGTGGAGATCTTCAAGGACAGCCAGTGGGGCACCATTGATGATTCCCTTTTCGACAACCTCGACGCAGCTGTGATTTGCAGGCCATACACCACATGTCACCTGCTGTGCGGCCTTCGGCCTTTTCCAACGAAGCTTCAGAATGCTTCGACGCTGCAGGCAGCTCTCCTTCTTTGGCGGCATGAAGCTTCCATCAGATCAGGCTGGATGTTACCATGGCCTGCAGCGAATTTGTTGAATTAAGCCACTTTAGATCACTTTAGAACATAATCTCCGCATCTCGGAAAATCTCTTTATCTAGCTTTCTTTTGCTAGTTCAGGTCCTCCAGAGCTTCCAGCTGACTCCAGCCATGTCCAATGTGAGCTGTATGGGCTACGAGCAACTTCAGCTGAGATGTATTGGAAAACTTTCCAATTTTTTCCAACAGAGAAATCTCCATGGAATTTGTCAAAGGAACTTGGCACATGGCACATCTTGGCACATCTTGGCACATCTTGGCACATCTTGGCACATCTTGGCACATCTTGGCACATCTTGGCACATCTTGGCACCATTGCCATTGGCCATTGCTGCGTTTCTTCCATACCATTGCGATTTGTTGCGCTTAGGCGAGAAGTGGCAGCTTGCTCTGGTGACCTCGTTGAAAAGGACCCAAAGTTTGCTGTGGAGCAACCGAAGCTCAAGGAGGAAAAAAGGAAAAAAGCGAACACGCAGAATGAACAAATTAAAGGACCAGAGAACCCCCAGATGTTGAATCATATTAAACCTTCCTGGTGTTTTAATCAAGAAAGCAAGTAATTGGAAGAACGGATGCAGAAACAACAGGAGAAAAGAAAGAAAAGAACGATAATTCTGAGAAGATTAAAGTTAAGAAGAAGCGGAATAATAAGTTTGACGGAAACACATATTTAAGTTCGCTATTGGTTCCGGAGGAGTCAAGATAGAGCTCTATATATTATGTCATATGTAAGTTTGACGTGGGTAAGCCCGGTAGGTGTTGGATGAGATCAGATAAGATAATATGCATTTGAATGCATTTGCACAGCCCGGCAGTGCAGCACATAGATCATGATCAGGGATAGACGGTATCTCATGGGTGTATCGCATAAAAGGACTGTACCGCGCAGCGGTCGATGACGTGCAATGCCTGCCATGCACGAAGCCACAACACTGAAGCAAGCTGTCCTCCACGATCACCAGCATATGCCAAGAATTTACTACGCCCGACAGAGAGTCACCAAGCACCACGCCTGCCACACAAAGGGCGTCGCAGAGACACCAAGGCCTGCGCGGGCCACACGAAATGCGACTGTGATAGAGATAAGCTTGACAGAGATAAGTTATGACAGAGACAAGAAATAGCACAGACAAGTTATTACATGATGTGACAGAGATAAGTTATGATAGGTATAGGTTAAATACGACAGTGATGAGAGATAAGTTCGAGAGAGAGAGAGAGAGAGTAATTAGTCACCAGAGAGATGTGCTTTAACAGAGAAAAGTCTTGACAGAGAGAAGTTATGACAGAGGTAAGTTATGATAGAGAGAGGGGGAAGGAAGGGGGAGGAGGAGGCAGAGGAGGAGCAGGAGGTTTCAGGATGCGAGACTGAAAAAAATATCCCACTGAAAGATGCGGGGAACAAGCGTAGAAACCAATGATTTAGATGATTAGTTCAGATGGCTGCTTGGTGGTTCAATTTCATCAGTCGGCAAGAAGAATTTTGGGTCTGCCCGATTGTTTTTGTACCTATGCCCAAAATTCTACAATACTTCTGAACTAGGGTGAGCCACCAAGAGCAAGTCGGGTCGCTTCAATGCTTTTGAAAATCACTTTCTGGAAACGGATCTTCGGCGAGTTCTGGGTGACAAAACTCTTGAAGATCTTCTGTGGAAGTGGCCACCAAAACATCCACCATCAATTGTAGAGCATGGGATGGCCCCAGAAGCCAGCAAAGGATAAGAATGATGAGGAAATTGCACAACGTCACTGGGACATCATGGGATCATTCTAATTACTTGTAGTGGTAGCTGGTTCAAATATGTAAATGTATGGTCTAATTAATACATGATAATATACAGATATATTATATATATATATATGTATATTATAAATACCCCTGCTAGCAACCGGCTGCCACTTAAAATGAAATAGAACTAATGGTTGCAACGATTTGTTTTACGTCTTCAGTTAGAGTATCCCGGCAGGGAAAGATGCAGAATCTGACCGAGATCCAGGTCCAACTTGTGGAATGGTTAGGTGGTCATGTTTGGGTATCGTGTATTCAATGGTCATTGGTCCTGACATGACCTGGCAGTTAAAAGATAGGTCAGATAGGTAAAGCAAATATTGAAACATAGCTGTAAAATGGATATATCATGATATACTTGGGCAAGTACTAGCAACCTCTTGATGGAATAATCTCAAACATGTGTTGTTTCAGGCTTGTGAAGTTGGGTAAATTTCCCAGATTCTGACATGGATGTGGTGAATTTCAATTGCTAGGGTTGTTTACGAGAAAGCGTCATGATTGACATGTGTCACTGTGTTGCTATCGGTTGTGTTCTTATTTATACAAAGTTTGACCAATCATCACATACCTATATAGATCTCTTGGGAATCCACATGTCCATTTACATATCAGTGATGTTTTACTACCCATCAGCCACGATTCTTCAGCCAATGGCGCAAGCCTTCCTGACACAAATCGTATACCGTATACCCATCTCTATCTAGATTTCGAGATCGAACCCCCCCGGTCTTTGTTCACGACTCTTTGTTCCATATTCCGTTCATATTCCGTTCATCGAGCCATGAGTGTCATGAGTCGTTGTTGTTTCCTACGTTTCCCGACCTTCCTGGCATTGTCGATGTGTGGGTTAGCTGCGTCAGATGCATTCAAGCTCTTGGATGTCGGAGCTTCCAGAACAGGGACGCAGTCCATGACGGAAGCTTTGAAAATTCTGAAGTTGAACCCATTGCATTCTGGGGAACAGACTGACGTCCGTGTTCCACTCTGTGAGTATCTGTTTCGCAATGGTTCGTTGGATGATGCTTTGGGTGTACTTGAAGGTTTTGATGCTGCGATGGACGAACCCTTCATGCTAATGTATGAAGAGATCATGGCAGCCTTTCCTGATGCAAAGTTTCTATTGACCGTATCTGATGCAGAGAGCTGGTTTGACAACCACGTGGACCTGGAGTATATTCTTCATACTTCGGAAAATCAGACTCTGCTGGACAAGATGACTCACTTATTACCTCCCGAATGCTCAGGGATGAGATCCTGGGGCTGCAACTTCGCGAACTCCTCCCGAAAAGAGAGGAACATTTGCTTGCAAAATTATCATCGTCACAACCAGAGAGTGCAAGAAATTATTCCACCAGAGCGCTTGCTAGTGTACAACTGGTCTGATGGATGGGCTCCACTTACGCACTTTTTGGGTGTTGCCACTCCCCACGAAGACTTCCCCTATGCAGATGGCTTCAAAGAGGAGAAGAAATAAAGGAACAGTTTCTTGGAGATTTGAGTGCTCAAGCTAGCTGAGACATAGGATGATTAGGATGTCAAGTACAAGTGGCCACTATGTTAAAGCGCTTTCATTCACCTTGCACTCAGGCCACCGAAGCACCAAGTTCGGGAAGAGACACCCCAGCTGCTTGCTGTTTGCTTGTGGAAAAAAATGCAGTTCCGGATGCGTGCCGCGAAGGGGCCCTATTTACAAGACATACGCAGTACAGCGGGGTGTAGATTTGAGATTGCACTTACACTGGGAAATCAGGTACAAATCATGTTGATGGGAGCGGCTTTTGCGCGTACCCCAAAGCTGGGTGGTCACGGGTCATGTAGCACTAAACTCACAACTCATGAAAAGCATTGTCCAAAGCCTAGGGATTTGCCACAAGGAATATCAGGCCTTTTTTGGGTTGTCAAGAATCTACTAATCTATATTGTGTGTTTTTCTCCATCCAAAAACAATGACATAACAATTTGTCCGGGTGACGAGCATGCATGCTTCACACCAACATCTTTGCATGGCTCTCAATTATTGGTGGTAGATGCATGTAACAAGACACCCATACAACAAATGTTGGGAAGGATAGACAGCTGGTTAGTCAGCTGGCCTGGAGGAGCTACGTGCGCAAATTGGAATGTCAGCAACTCATGGCAAGGGCGCATTGGAATGTGGTTTGTCAAATTTTGTTTGAGACAAATGCCTGAGTCGACAAAGGGCCGAGCAAGACATGCACCTGGCACATGCCAATATTCCCAGATTTGGAATTCAAAAAATGACAACATTAGATTTGTGGCAGCATTTCTTGTGATGCGACCGTTTGAAATTCTGGAATCCAGGTCGGGTACTGATGCTGGTGTGAGATGCTTGCGGGAGAGCGTGTTGGAAGTTGAAGCCTGAAGTTGCAGTTGGTTTGGAATTTTCTTGAATGTTCAATAAGCCCCTAGTGAGTTGGCACATGTTGGCACAATGCTTGCTGTAGAATGCTCATGCTTTGATGATTGAGGTCATGTGGGTTGGTTGCTATGCGGACGACTACTACCACGATCTGGACTTTGGTCCTCAGGCTATAGGGACCATCAGAAAGCTTGCAGAAACAGCAGCTAGTGGCGTTCTGCCGCAGGCGACTGGCTACAACACACGTACCTGTGCAGAAGCCTGTGACATGCTCAGTCTTGTCTCAGACAGAAACTGAGGTCGGAAGAAAGTGTGAGATAAAAGGTCTTGATGTTTTCAGAGATGACAATCTGCAGTGCATGGCATTGATCCCAAGATTTTGTTGAGGTCAGGATTTCAGATACATGGCCCTGCAGAATGGCGGCTGGTGCAGTTGCGGGGACCACTTTTCAACCTCTGCGCAGTCAGACACCGAGTTGATGGCGCAAACGCCGATGCCAAAAGAACATAAATCCAGGGAGAGGAGATTGCTGCAGAAAAGCATTGGAGAGAGGAGGTATTTCATGATATTTCATAACAAGCAAGTAAGAAGGATGTTTGGTTCATACTATATTTATATATTGGTTTGATCATGTTTGATCAATTATTGGGTAGCTTGGATCAGTGAAAACTGTTGGGCAATGTGGATTTGGAGCCGTGAAAGGTACTTGGTAGCCGCTGACAGTGAGTGCGGCAACCTTTGCTCTGGAGAAGAGTTATTGTCCCCGTCACGCTACTGTGGTGGCTTTGAGAGGACGGGGACTTTGTTTGTGACTGGCAATGACTGATTCTGTCGTAGGATGTGCATTTTTGGGAATGGCCATACAGTTGAGAATGCCAATGACATGGCTGGGACAGGAATGCGATCTATGCTTTGAAGAAGGGTGCCTTTCAACCTGGTCTCCTTGCCACCTACTACACATTCAACCAAGGCGGCCCAGCTCAATATTCTAAGGGCTGGAACTATCTTGAACTGATGTGAAGGACTTGAGCATAACATAGCATAATAACCAAAGTCAGCTCTTTCAGGTTGTACCTTCCAAGACTTGACCTTCCGTACTCCTGACGAGTCTCGGATTGATGCCGATGTGAACTATGAGGCTCAGTAACCTGCCTTGGCATTCGCAAGGGAAAATCAGTCCTCTGCAGATACCATGCAGATACCATGCATCATTTTACCATTGCTGTGGTAGGCAACGAGAAATCCTTGGGCTGGCTTCACATTTGCAGATCATTTTGCTGCCCAATGGAATGGGTTTTTGGTGCTGGATACAGCCCCATAGCTGCAAGCAGCTATTTCAATATGGATTACTTGACCATGTTGAAACGCATGGGTTACTCAATTTCGTCATTTCTTTATGCTTCTGAAAGTCGCGAAAGTCGGAGCTTCTTGGCTCTCCAAGACCGGGAGCTACACCTTCCAACTGGACTCCGATGATGGAAGCCGCATGTACTTGGAAGGCCTGCGGAATGCCCGGAATGCAGCAGAAATCAGTTTTGCACGAGGGGAAAATGAAGAAACGACTTTTGTAATTAAGTCCAAGGAGGCAACTGAACCGCACTCACAGATTTCATGCTGGTGCTGCTGAGCTTCATGCAACTTCCATGGCTAGTATCTCGAATTATTACCAGATACACTGCATCTGACGGGCATTCGCAATCTGCCCTTGCAGGCGTTCAAATCATCGATCACGTAGCTTGGATCAAATTGTTGTTGTCTACATTTGTCTATCTGTATGGATCTGAATGGATTTCTTTTTGGATTTGTCTTTTTTGTTTCGTTGCAAGATTTACCACAAAACCAACTTAGGATGGCTGCAGGGCAACCAGCCAAGTTGGGCCTGTGACACCTCCAAAACAATACAGCAAGCAGATGCTGAAAGGACACTACGAGATCAAGCACAACTGGCCGATTTGTTCGACGCAGAAACAAGGAGAAGTGCAGGTGAAACAAATCCCCCTTCAATATCGTAGTTGTACTCAGATAATCTCAAATGATCAGGCATGTGGCATATCATCCTCATCATGAGGGAGTCTGTACTTCAAAGACATTTCAGAGTCTTTTTTGCCAGGCTGGAACACTTCGAGAACACTTGGGATGCTCAGAATTGCATTCAAAAGTTTTCCGTCTGATGCCGCATGGTTCTTCTTTTTGCAAGTCTAGAGTGTGCTGATCAGGATCATGTTGGCTTAAGCCGCAGCATGGAATGGATGCTGAATGATGCTGATGTTCCTAACAACTGGGATCCATTCACAGCAAGACCATGGGCCTGTTCTCATTCACATGTCTGGAGTGAAGCGAATGGGGCTGTTTGACTGAAGAGAATGGCAGATGAAAAAAGGGGGAACGATGTGGAATCATGTGGAACTGTTTCAAGATCTAGAAGGATTCAGAAAGATTGAGAAAGATGACATGTTTCGACATGTTTCGACTGTTTTGCCACGCCACCCCGAGGAAGCCAAGATGATCTTCGCCCTACAAAGGCCCAGCGACGCTTCTCCAGAGCCGGTGCCTGCGTCGCAGCTGCGGAGCTCACCCGGGCTGGTGATCCCAGGCGCGGGGGTAGAACTTCCATATCTTCCATGGCGGATTCCATGGATTTCCATGGTGGAAACTGTGGTGGAACGTATGGTGGCATTGGAAGTAGCTTGGAACATCCTTGGAATTTCACGGAAACCAAGCGGTAGAAAGGCCACCATTAGAGAACCACAGATTCAGTCGTCAAGTCCAGTTGAAAAACACGGAAAACCGTTTTTACAAAACAATTGAATGATGCGAAAATCATGCTTCTTTTTGCGAAATGTTCCGAAGGAGGTGTTCAAAAGCAGGTGGACTTTGGCAGTGGTGATGT
The DNA here is from genome assembly GCA_003297045.1 of Symbiodinium sp. clade C Y103. Taxonomy (NCBI): domain Eukaryota; class Dinophyceae; order Suessiales; family Symbiodiniaceae; genus Cladocopium; species Cladocopium sp. clade C. The sequence goes on along the minus strand of BGPT01002013.1, from coordinate 95,411 downwards.
GTAAGAATAAATTGCAACATTTGCAAAAGATGCAAGAAATCCATGAGCACCGCATGTACTTTAGGGCAGCCATGTGTTCTTGGTAAATCATGCCACCAGGTAATTGAAAGAACCACTGCGCACCGCAGCCTAGCTGTGAAAAGAACTCAATCCAGTTTTTGCATGGTAGCGGAGCTGGTCACTGGCCGACCGGTGACAGCTTCCGCAGGAGGGTTGCACCGCCTTTAGTACTCTTTAGTGGCGGGTAACACCGCAGTAGTCGTGCGCGTAGTGGCACTGCGGAGTCGGCCTGGAAAAAGGGCCTGTTGGGTGGACAGCTGCGTCAGTAGCGGCGCCCTAGGGAGTCAACAAGACGGGGAATGGCGGCGGCAAGAAAGGAGGCCATCGTCAACACGGGCAACCTCGCCAGCGGTAGCGGCAGCGACCGAACGCAGACTGCTTAGAGGAGCAAGGTGTCGTGCAGAAAGTTTCTTGCAGGAAGGAGCCGCGGACGGTGGACGAACCCACAGACCTGACCACAACAACCTCGGGCACGTGGAAGGATTCCGTCTACAAGCAGTTCCAGAGCAAGCAGCGGTTGAGTTCCTGGACGACAGGACCTCAGTAATTGGAGGACTTCCTCTCAACGCAAAAGCTACTCCAGTCGCAAGAAGGGTCTGGAACAAGTTCGCTTCCAAGCACCCGAAGCATTTCGCAGGTAGTCGGAAGCACACCAAGGAAGACAGCGCGAAGAAGTTTTGCGCAGGAAGAAGCTGGACGACGGGTTGCACCGGAAGGAGGTGCGGTTCCAGCAACAGTTCCCAGGAGAAGAAGAGCAGTCCGAGGAGGAAGGTGCTACGTTGATACATCCAGCAACCAGTGCTTGGTATTTGGTTGACAAAGAAGGCAACTTCAAGGACGAGCAGGAGACAGAGATAAAGAAAGAGAAGGTGTTTCAACCACCTTCGTCAAGCCGATCCCGAGTGGATTGGGGAGGCAGCCAGGCTTCGAGCTCACAGTCCGCAGGGGCGAGCTCAATAGCCAGGGCGCTTCACGACCTGGAGCTTCGTGGCGTGCAGGGTCGAGAAGAGCAGGGAAGAGACTGGCGTTTGCAGTCAGCTCAACAAGAAGAAGACCAGAGAGATTGTGGTGACTACACCTGGAGACATTCCGGTGACGCTACCAGTGAAAGTAGCAAACCGGAGCAATCAAACTGATCGGGCTTGGGTCGATCGTCGTCGTTGGCAAGAGCAGGACGGTTATCACCGTTACTGGCGAAGCGGGTATTACCGCTAGGTGGTTTAGACTTCTTAGCGTACCCCTTGCTGGTGAAATACACACACTGTATACTAGCCGATGTAGCAATGGCTAGATGGAACAATTGCAAGTACAGATTGCGCAAATGCAACAGCTGCCAAATTCGCTTTTAGAAGGCTTCAGACTTTTGAAAGGCAAGCTCAAAGATTAGAACAAACTGAAATGCACAGCAACTCCAACAAGCGCAACAGGCAGCACTGACAGCACAGGCAAGTGGGGGACAAACTGGGCAGGTGACACAGGCCACAGGTCCAGGTGGGGTAGGTTTGGAAAGGTTACTCCACCCTAGAACGTTCCCAAACCACACTTGTATGATGGTAAGAAGGAATGACGGGAAATTTTTAAACATGTGTTTGTTTTCATGGAGTTCCACGGTTCATCCTAAATTTCCGGAACTGCTAGAACAGTATGGTCAAGAAAAGGAGCCCATAGATGGAGCCATGTTCACACCTGAGCAAAACCTGCTTTCCAAGGCCATGTAACTGTCCTGAACCAAACATGAATGTGATAGGTCAGGGACTGCGCTCGTCTAATGGTTTTGAAGTGTGGAGGAGACTGACAATGCTCTCTGAACCGTCCTGCAGGACGAAAGCTTGGGTCTGGAGGAGACACCTGAGCAATCCTTCGTTTCCCAGCAACCTAACCAATTGGAGCAGTGGATTCGACCACTGGGAGGCAGAAATGAGAGAGTATGAGAGATCGTTGAAAGCACCATTCTCAGAGGATGAGAAAGTGTCAATCTTGGCACACGTAGCTCCAAAGGAACTATATCAGAGCCTTTTCATGCACAGCGATGCCTTAGACACTTACAGCAGGATTCGATCCTACATCGAACAGCACCTCATCAACAAGAATGTTTGGAAAAGACCTCAAGGTTCACAGTTTGGACTGACGAAGGTCACCAACAAAGTTGATGATGGCGGACCAGCGCCCATGGACATAGGTGCTGTGAAAGGAAAAGGTAAAGGCAAAGATGAGAAAGGAAAGTCAAAGAATGGAAAAGACAAAGACAAGTCCCAAGGATGGACTGATTGGAGCAGAGAGAAAGGGAAAGAGAAAGGACAAGGAAAGCCAGCAAAAGGAAAAGGTAAGAATGATGAGAAAGGAAAAGGCAAGCCTGATGGCAAGTGAGACAGAAAAGGAAAGACAGTGAACAACCCAATGCGGGTAAACAGCGCCACGTTTGTGGAAAACATAGACATCCTACCAAGAACTGCTGGTGGAAAGTCAGTGGACATGACGGCGATGGCAAGAGCACACAGCCTGCAATTAGCAGCAACCAGCCACAGCCATCACTCGAGGATCCAGCACAGTGGAAGCAGCCTGTAAGGAACATGATGCCCACACCAATCATTTTTTCACGATTGGAAGTTCAAGTGTAGCAGCTCCAAGCAACACTGAAGAGCACAAGTACTTGTTGATTGATTCAGGAGCATGTGAGAATGTAGCACGTTTTGGAGAGTCTGATGCACCGATAGATGAGGCGAAGAAGAAACCTCTTTTTTGAGTGCAAGGAAATCCGTTAAAAGTTTATTGAAAACAGTACCCAGCCATCCAAGCGGGGAAACTCAAGGGCACCATGAACATGACAGTCACGGATGCTGCAGAGTTTGCTTTCTGTCCACAACATGGTGGAGCACGGACACTCAGTGCACTTCACCAACCAAGGATGTTATGTGCAGACACGAGATCAAGAAAGATTGGATCTCGAGCTCCATGGAAAACGTTGGTATCTGAAGGTGAAGAAAGAATCCAACTTGGGAGAGTTCTCCTGGGTTTCACCAGTCCCAGCGACGGGTAGCACCGGTTTCCAAAGGAGTGAGATTTGAACAGGAGTCTGAGCCTGACACATGGGAAAGAGAAGCCACTGAGGAGGGTGACTTTCTCAACAGGGTTCATAACACGAGAAGATTCCAACTGTTTGATCCCAGCAAGGTGCAAAATTTACCTGTAGCTTTGGAAAGACTAAGGCCTGGAAGGCTCACCAAGATGATTGTCACAAAGGATGGCAAAGATCAAGAAGATGAAAGTCTTCGGACCAGAAATAAAATCGCCGCCAAGAACATGGGCGGTGAGTGGCTTGGAAAGACGTATTTCAACCTAGAGCCAGAAAGAGCGGCAGAAGAACCACGAAGGGAACCACAAGTTGATGTCGTACTATTGTACCAGAGTTGGTGAATGAAAATGAGAGCATGGAAGACTTCATGAGAGAACTTGACGAATTTCACGTGGACATGGAAGAAGCACGTCAGGATGAAATTTTTCCACGCTGCGGAGAGGTCTCCACGTCAATTGGCTCGGACACAGATGGTCAGAACCGAATTGGCTAAAACAAGGCCAAGGGCCGGCGAAGCAGACATTACCAGACGGGTGGAGAAGATTGCCTCCACCTGACTTCCAGGAAGGTTCGCTAAACGCGGGAACATTAACTTTAACAACAGGTGTGCCACTTGTCAGTCAGACAGTGTATGTCATGGACAAGATTAATACAGCATGCTAGGGTTGTTAACTAGACACTGGACCAACAAAGTCAAAACAGAAACCGATCACCTGCAAATCCGTCTCTGCAAGCACCTGAAACTTTGTGCGTGCCCAGCGCACAGAAAAAGGTAGCCATTGGATTCAAACCGATCAAGCTTTTGGCGAGAAGCAGACAGCGGGTGGGTACGAAATCACCGCGCAACGTTGCATCTTTGCTTTGTGCCCCGGGCCAAACCAGAAGTCACAAGCACATCTTTACTCCGTGTTCTCTTTGGGATTGGAAAAATTGCCCGGGACCGAGCCATGGCTGGCGCTCCGTAGCACGATCTCCCAAGCAGCCTTCCGCATCCCAAAATGCAAATTTCAAAGCCCCTTTGCCTTTTGCCACTGAAGGTTGCTAAGAGTCCACAATGAACAACAAGCAAGTGATGCAAGCCAACAATAAAGCAACTCCAGTTTGCCGCTGGTAGCGGAAGCAAGCTGGTACCAAGCAGAGTGAATAGCAAAAGGTGCAGCGGGTCAATCAAACTGTTTCGCTGGATCTTCGCCATCATCGCTAGTGGAAACAACTCCTTGAGATTGCCACAGAGCATGTGCCAATCATCCCAATCGAACCACAAATCCCACCACTGACGCGGGAAGCAACATGGGTATCAAAGCGGTAAGACCAGGAGGCCCAGAAAGAAGATTGCCCAAGGCATTGCGACAAGCTCCCGCGGTTCCGCTGACACAGCCGCACTACTGGTAAGACTCGGGCCCACGGCTATGTCAGGATGAAATAGGAAGTCGACATGAAGCTGAGAGAATTCGTGAGGAGAGACAGGTTGAAAAACGAATGAGGAAAAAGAAGCCAAGAGAGCAGACATACCCAAAGCACCTTCGGTCGAAGAAAGAGAGGAGCACAGGTTGCGCCACGCAAACTTTGCGCCTTGGTGTGAGACTTGTGTCATGGGTCAGGGAGAAGATGCGCACCACAAAAGACAGCAGGAAGATGATCAATGGGCGCACATCATTTTCTCTGACTACCTCTTCTTCAGCAAGACCGGAGAAGAGATCAGCAAGGAAGAAGGAAGAAAACAGAAAGGTTTGATCACATTGCTGACAGCCATTTGCAAAGACAGCCAAAGTCCATGTGCAGTTGTTGTTCCTAGCAAAGGAGGAGGCTACTATGCCCGCGATGCTTTGCTAGCCTGGATCAAAGAACTTGGTTGGGACAACGTCACCATTCAAGTTGACCAGGAGAATGCCTTGAACAGACTCCACGAGCGCGTGAGACATCTTCTACCAGGACAGATCAGCATTCGCAAATCACCAAGATACAGTTCTCAGTCATTGGCGGATGGAGAAATGATCAACGGTTTGTTGGCAGGAAAAGTCCGTACATGGTTGGCTGAGATCTCAGAAAGCTATAAGATGAAGCTTGGAACAGACAGCTTCATATCCATTGGATTGTGAGGCACAGCGCATGGACGTTGGAAAAATTCCACATCAACAAGACAAAGACAACGGCATACAGAGTTCTGAAAGGGCATGACTACATAGCAGGACATCTACTTCTTGGAGAAACAGTGATGGCAAAATACCCGGAGATCAAAGGCAAAGCAGCGCCCAGAGGGGCGAAAGGAATCTACGTGGGAAAGACTGCAAGTTCAGGTGAGGACTTGGTGATGACAGAAGCAGGGACGCTGAAGTTCCGAACGGTACGCAGGTTGCCTGCAGGATCGCAATTCCAGGTGGAAGCCATAGAAAAGGCCAGAGGAGTTCCCTGGAATTCGGTCCTTGGAATCACCAAGGGCAAGCCTGCAGTGGTCACCTCGCAAGTTTCAGTTCCCAGAGCACCGGAAATAGCAAGTGAAGAGATAGATGGCTTCGATGATGAGGAGGAAGATGTTGAAGTTGCGGACGGAGCTGTGACACTAGGTTTGGGAGTCATACCAGCACCAGCAAGGCCAGCAGCCGAAGGAAAGAAGACAGTCGAAGCACCAAGTTCACCACGTGCAGTGCCAAGTGCCAACCACCGCAAAGTTCAGCAAAGGCAGCAGCGGAGGAGCTAGCCCAAGGCCAGCTAAGGCACAGAAGCTTGAAGATACAGTTGATGAATCTCGAGAGGCGATGACGGTTGATGATCACGGCGGGTGAGAGTCGAGATCGAGGAGGCTGAAGCCAAACGACCACGAGTCTCCGAGGGTTCTACCTTGTCTCAAGCAGGCACGGGTAACGCCGCGGCATCACGAGGGCCAGAGTTGTTCAGAATTTCAACACCGTCGGATGATGCCATGGGTGAAGTTGAAGGTGGAAGCAGCAACATGATTGCAGCCATCAGCAACAAAGGAGAAATAAATGTGAAAAGCCTGAGAAACAAAACAAATGAGAGTGACCAAAAGAAATTCCAAGAATGGATGGAACAGAGAAAAGCAATGCAGATGGAGCACGAAGCGGTAGCCAACATCATGGACTAGTGACTACCTGGACACGCAGACAAACAGTGAGGACTTGAAAAGAGCCCGCAAAGCAGAGGTCAAGAAGCTGAATAAAGATTTTGGAGCTTTTACACCACGAGATGGCAGAGGGATTCCAAAGAGTATCACAGCGTTTGGCCACACATGGGTCGACAAGGTGACGGAGGGCGTGGCCAAGTCACGGCTCACTTGTCAAGACTTCAAAAGAAAAGGGACAGAAGACAAGAACAGCTCAGAAGCACCGAGCAAGTTTTGTCCAACGCCTTTTGGAGCATCCTGGAAAGTTTTGGAGGTCTACTCTATGAGCACAGGAATGCCAAGATGTAAAGCAGATTTGACGTCAGCTTTCCTGATAGCAGCGGACCAAGGGGACAATAAGGGACAGCCAGTGATGATGAAACCACCGCAAGATTGGTTAGAAGACTTTGAAGAGTGGTACTATTCGCAGAAGCCAGAAGTTCAAGCAGAATCTCAAAAGACGTACCAAAAGAAGAAAAATTGTGGCAAGTTGATGGAAACATCTATGAACGGCAATCAACCGCAGCACACTACAGAGACCGTTTGGATGAGATCATCACAAAAGAATTGCCACAAGAGAAGTATGAGTTTGAGCGTGGAAAGATAGACGCATGTGTCTACCAGTGCAAGAAGACAGCAACAGTACTTCTACATCACATAGATGATTTTGACATATGCGGGCCAGAAAGTGCAATTCGAGATCTGTTGACGGTGCAATTCCCAAAGAATGGTTGCAAACTGTAGATGAGAGAAATGGAATTCCCAAATGTGGGAAGCAAGACCACTTCAGAATTCTTGGGAAGGACAAAGACCAATGTGGAGGATGCAGTGATCACAAAGCCGAAAGAGAAGCACATCGGCACAATCTTGAACCAGTCAGGTTTGGAAAACGCAAAGTCAAGTCTGCTGGATTTGAAGCAAGAGAAGTTGCTTAATGAGAAAGATAAAGCCATGTAGGAAGTGCAGTTTATCTTAGTCAAGATAGAGGAGATTTGAAATACAGTGTGAAAGAAACAGCAAAGAGGATTCGAGAATCCAGAGAATGTGACATGATGAACCTGAAGACGCAGGGAAGATACCCTGGAGGAACCAGAAACTATGGGCATGTGAAGAGACTATAGAACAGGATACCGACATTTCCAAAGGTATGACTCTACACTGCTTTTGTGACAGTGACTGGGCCGGAGATGAGGAGTCCAGAAAGTCAACCAGTGGAGAAGCTTTTGTTCTTGGCCGGTACCTTAGTTGAAAGTTCGTCGCGCACTCCGCCTGGAACACCAGCGACTAGTTCAGGCGAAGCAGAAAATCGTTCACTGACACACTGTGGACACAGTGCAGTTTTCATAAAGAATTTCCATGTCAATGTTGAGACACCGCGTTTTTGGTGCGACTCGTCTGCCGCACTGCAAGCTGCGGGGAAGATGGGAGTCGGAAGAATGCGTCTCATAGGATTTCACATTTGTATATCCAGGAATTGGTGAAAACGAAGCAGGTGATTATAGGAAAGGTCGACGGGAAGGAAGACGCATCAGACATACTCACCAAACACTTAGCCGCAGGGGATCAAGTGAAAACAGAATGCGAAAGGTTGGGGTTGGTTGATCTCTACCAGGAGGGATTAGACAAACATGTATCGAAGGTGAACATGAAAACAATTGGAGCAGTAGGAAACGAAAACAACAAGGACAGACGATGGAAACCGCGATATACTTCAAAACTCAGCATTAGGCAACACGCGTGCGGGGTAAGTAGAAACAAACATGGAAGGGATTACACTCCTAGCGCTGGTCGTGAAATCATTTTGACTTTGAGCCTGACTTTCAATCCAGTTAGCGTGTGTATTGCGTGCAGAGCATTTTTCTTTTTGTACCGAGATTCTGGGATGGCATTGCCAAGGCCAAAGCATGCATTCCGCAGGGAAAGGGAGGCAATCACTCAAAGGAAGTGTAGAAGGAAGCAGTTCACTTGAAAAGTGAAATGTCCAGTACAAGCCGTGCACCCTGAAGAGAGTGGTAGGCAATGTTTCTTTTGGGTCGAAAAGACCAAACGAATCCAATACGAGCCCAATCTAACATTCAAATTCAATGGAATGGAGAAGCAAAGATTTACAAGAGCAAGGTTTGGCGCCATGGTTTAAGGAGGGTGCAAGAAATCCATGAGCACCGCACGTACTTTAGGGCAGCAATGTTTTGATAAATCATGCCACCAGGTGCAGTTGAAAGAACCACAGCGCACCGCAGCCCAGCTGTGAAAAGAACTCGAGTTTGTTTTCGCAAAAGAGCTAACCGCACAAAAACATATATTATAGATGAAGCTTGAGACGAACATGTGCCACATTCGGTTCGGGATTGTTCTACCCTTCGTACTGCCACCTTCAGATCGCTTTTGCAAATTTCTCAGTTATTCAAGATGTGCTGGGACTGGACAGCCTTATCTTCAAATCAATTTCACCCAAACGCAGCAAGTGTCTGGTTTCAGATTTTTACATGTGTTCCATTTTTTCTCCTGTCACGAAGCTCAACATATCACCAAACTCAACTCAAAATTTCACATGTCGGGGATGTTGAAATGTTGAGCAACTCGAAAGGCAACTCAGAATGCACTTGCGCGAGGCGTCCGTGCGGATTTCTTCGCATTCACTCAAAGTTGCTCTTTTCAGGAGAGACAGAAAAAATCAGAAAAATGCAGAGACTGTCGAAAGCATCTACAAAAGACATCAAGTAGTTAAACGTGCTCAACGCGTTCACGTCTCCAATCGCAAGTGGTGCGGATTCTGAAAAAATCTCGTTCTACAGGTTGTTCCCTCGACTAAAGCGGAAAACAGAACATCAGAGGACGGCTGTATACGGCTCGTGAGTCACGTCGTGAGCAAGTTGTCTTGGCAGGACTTGGAGGAGCGCATTCCCAACGCATCACGAGTCGATCCACTTGTCACTTTGAAATGAATGAAACTGGCCAGGTCATTCCAGGTCGAAATCAGTGTGATTTGAATTTGGTGAATGAAAAACGCAGGAGCAACAAAGCAAGTACAGGAAGTAGATGCCAGTTGGAGATGATCCGTCCATTTCATTTTTCCTCTATTTTTGGACAACTTATTTAAGCGTATTTATGCTTATTTGACTTATGTTTGATCTCATTGTGTTGCGGTTTTTGTAACATTGCATGCCCTTTGAGGTTGAATATGTGTTGGGCAATGAGACGCACGCGCAACCCTGGAGGGGCTTGGTTTTTGCCAACGGCTACTAAGACTGCACATATATCATATGCGAGCCGTGCGGGTTTTCATGGGAACTCGATCCAAGAAAGTATTGAACCAGATTCTGCAGTCAGCCCTGCTTGCTCCTCAGACTTTGCAGCCCGCTGGATGGGTGTCTTTGATGCAATATGACATTGTATTAATCATGATTTCGGGTGATTTGTTTCGGCTTGCTTTGGCACATTGCATTTCTGCGCGTCCTTGCAAGTCTTTACTGAGCTGAGCCACAGACTTCGATACAGCAGAGGATACATCCTGATCACGAGCCCTGGTACGTACATCTTTCAAGTGGAAGCAGCCGATTGCCACAGGCACTGCTATGAGCGTCCTCCGTAAATTGTTGTATTTTATCAGAACCACGTTGAAGAAGTGACGGAGACGTTTGAAGCTTGCTTTAGATCTTGAGCTAAGACTCTTAGGATTCCAAATGATCTCTACATGAGGTACGGTCAAAACTCTGGTATACTAACTTATGTATTGAGGGCTCATTGGTGTCTGGAAAGTGCACAAAACACTGTGTAGCGATAGGGCCCCNTGTTTGACATAAAGTTGCCTAGATGAAGAGACGAAATTAGCGATACCCCTAGCGATACCTTAGCGATACCCTTTTGTTCAAAAAGTAGCCCCAGACCACTAATAGACCCTTTCCTCCTTTCCTTTCCTCTTCCTGTTTCTTTCTTTTTTCTTCCTTCTTCCGTTCCCTTTCCTTTTCCTTTCCTCTTGGGTTTCTTTTCCTTTCCTTTTCCTTTCCCCTTACGTTCGTTTTCCTTCCTCTTCCGTTCTTCTTACTTTCCTCTTCCGTTGCTTTTCCTTTCTTTTTTCTTTCCTTTTCCTTTCCTCTTCCCTTCCTCTTCCTTTCCTCTTCCGTTCCCTTTCTTTTTCTCTCCATTTCCTTTTATTNTTTTCCTTTCTTTTTTCTTTCCTTTTCCTTTCCTCTTCCCTTCCTCTTCCTTTCCTCTTCCGTTCCCTTTCTTTTTCTCTCCATTTCCTTTTATTTTTCCTTTATGTTCCTTTTCTGTTCCTCTTTATTTTTCTCTTTCATTTCCTTTTCCGTTCCTCTTCTCTTCCTCTTTTTTACAAAACCATGGTTAGCGATAGGGCCCCCCCCAAAAGCGANCTTTATTTTTCTCTTTCATTTCCTTTTCCGTTCCTCTTCTCTTCCTCTTTTTTACAAAACCATGGTTAGCGATAGGGCCCCCCCCAAAAGCGATACCCAATTTTTTTGAACCAAGCGAAGAACAAGAGTTTTGACAACGGCTCACATGTCTTTCCTGACATCACCGGCACAGGTTCTCTGTAGACGACGTTTACCTGGTAGAACGGCCTGGATGTCATCCCTTCGATTCCTTGTGGCAATGAAAATCAAGGAGCAAAGCTTTGGGATGGGGAATGACTCTCACAACCCCTGGCATTCTGTTGAAGATGAATGTACAACTGAGGAAAGCAACAATGGCACTGCGGTGCTGACAGAAGGATTTCACCGAGTGACCTTGGAGTACTTTGAAAAGTCTGTGCCTGAGCATTTTCAGACGTGGGAATGAGCGGAAATTTAGAGCTCTAGTGTCGGAACGGATTCGGAGCGGATGCAGGCCTGGTGCTGGGGCATTTGTTTCTTTCAAGATGTAGCCTGTAGCAATCCATTTGGTTGTGAATAGCTTTGGTTGCGAAGTCCCGCGCTCTGGAGCGCCAGCTATGCCATGGCTACACATGGCTATACCAGATCTACCTTCGAGGTCAGAAGCTTCAAGCATCAGATTGAGCTACTCGGGTCCTGACACGCAGGAAGCGATGAAGGCGAGGGAAAAGAAAACGTATAATGCCGGGTCCTGATTAGTGTAGGGCCCCCCCCTCCCCAGGAGACTCTATAAATCAAAGAAATCTCGGGACCAGGTCTGGGGATCTCAGGATGATCAACATAAGTAAGGATTTCAATTAATGTCAATTTATTGTCATTTGATTTTCCTTTTAAACCTTGAAAGAGAAATCTTGATAGGTAAGGATTGCAATTCATATCCATCTACGTTCAAATCATTTTCCTTTATAACATACAGTACATGAAATCTAAAGATAAGTAAGGATTGCAATTGATATCCATCTACGTTCCTTTAGAACCTAAAAGAAATCCAAGGATGAGTAAGGATTTCAATTCATATCCAACTTGCTTTCAAATCATTTCCCTTTAGAATCCAAAAGGAAATGAAAGGAACAGTAAGGATTTCAATTCATATCAACTTGCTTTCAATTCATTTTCGTTTAGAATCTAAAAGGAAATGAAAGGAACAGTAAGGATTTAAATTCATATCAAATTGCTTTCCATTCATTTTCCTTTTGAATCTAAAAGGAAATGAAAGGAACAGTAAGGGATTTCAATTCATATCAAACTGCTTTCCATTCATTTTCCTTTTAAACCCAAAGAATTGCAATCCCTTTCTAAAGTCATTGCAACAGATTTACTCAAAGAAAGGTGGATAACAAGTTTTGACTTTATTGAAATTACCACAGAAATTCCTTTGCGCAATAGAGTACCACCCAACCAATTCTATTATTTAGTATCTGAGCCAGTCATGGGCTACCCCCTTTGAAAAATTGTTTGGGTGCTGTTTTTTTCATGAGGGTTTAGTAAGAAATTGATGATTTGGGGAATCTTGCATTTTAAGAATTCAAAATGGATTTGGCCATATTTGGCCTTTTAAAGTCAATGGAGCGGCTTTATCCAAAGAAAGCTGGTGAAACGGTTTTGAGTTTTTTTTACACCCAAAAAAATCTGAGCACAATAACCACCCAACCAATTCTATTGTTGAGTATCTGAGCCAGTCATGGGCTACCCACTTGAAAAAATGTTTGGGTGCTGTTTTTTTCATGAGGATTTGATAAGAAGGGGAATCTTGCATTTCAAGAATTCAAAATGGATTTGGCCTTTTAAAGTCAATGGAGCAGCTTTATCCAAAGAAAGCTGGGGAAACGGTTTTGAGATTTCTTACACCCAACAAAATCTGAGCACAATAGGGTACCACCCAACCAATTCTATTATTGAGTATCTGAGCCAGTCATGGGCTACCCCCTTTGAAAAAATGTTTGGGTGCTGGTTTTTCATGATGGCTCAATAAGAAAATTGATGATTTGGGGAATCTTGTATTTTAAGAATTCAAAACGTATTTTGCTTTCAAATGTAAATGGAACAGCTTTATTCACAGAAAACTGGAGAAAAGGGGTTAGGATTTTTTCACTCTACAATTTCCGGATATCATGTTTTTCTCCTGAAAAAAAATGATCTGAAAAAAAAACTTTGCACAATAGAGGCTTCCCCCTCAATTTCAGGTTGCTGAATTATTTTGGGAAAAACGTCACAATAGAACCCCATGACACTGATCAATACTCTGCATTAAGGACACAGGAAACACAAAGGTGATTCAGTCTGGAAATGACAACAAAGCAAAGCGCACAGTTTTGATGATTTGGAGTCGTGACACGATGGCATCTGACACCACATGTTTCTTTGCATATTTTTCTTTTGTACCTTTTACTTATTGTAGGCTAGTTCTGCGTACTTTTTCAATCCAAGATGTTCAAAGTGTGTCAGAAAAATTGAAAGTCGACCACTTGAGACGGCTATGCGCACAGGTGGTTCCCTCAGAGGTTTTGTGGAGCAGTGCGGGCACGCTCCAAGTGGGAACCAACACGAAGTTTTACGTCGGGATCTTAACCACTTAACCAGTGACAGACCGGTGACATTTAAAGACATCCAGTGACCAACCCTTGGCTACATTTGGCCACCACAGCCACATCCAAGCGCCAAGCCAAGCACAGCCAAGGTGACGTTTCAAAGTTGCAACACCTTCATGGATCTCAGCAGTCTCATTCCAGACTCTCGGAGAAGTCGCGTCATCCTGCAGCAATTGTAGGCATTGCAAGATACTGTGCTATTGTAAGTGTGGGTGTGTCAGCCTGACAAGTAGATATTGTCATATTGTATGCACTCGTAGATTAATATGAAACATGGTAGCTCCTGATTCACGTGATTTCACGTGGTTCAGCTGTTCTTTGGCCCTGAGTTGCCCTGGGCTTGGGCAGCTACGAGGATGTGCTGCGTTTTGATCAGCAGATCGACTACCCATCGTCATCCTCAGCCTGGACGGGACTTAGCTTCGCGGACCACTTCGCAGTGAGCTGGGCAGGCGCCACCGCGCCATCCCCTATGCATTGCCATTGCCATATGGCCGCCGCAGGGCAATGGGACATAGAGGGTAGACTCCTTGTGCCAGGCTTCATCATCATCACCTTCCCCGGGAAGTACACCTTTCAGGTGGGGGTTGTGGCAGTTAGGATTTGCAATCAAGCAGTGCATGATGAGGAAAAATTGACACGACTCGCTTGATCACGACAACTAGCTTGCGCTAGCTGAAGTTGCTCTTGCTTTAGCAAGGAATAGGCAGGTAGCAGGATTGTTGGATTCCCGGAAACTTTCAGGCTTATACCCCCCCTCCCCCCGGGAAGGCCCGTGTTCAATCCCCCCTGGTCCATGTGCTTTGGGAGCCGGTACAGGTTTCTACGTCTTTAGCTTCACCTCCTTCATTTTCATTTTAGGAGCATTGTCATTGTCATCATCATTGTCGCCGTCGCCGTCGCCGTCGCCGTCGCCGTCGTCATCATCATCGTCGTCGTCGTCGTCGTCATCATCATCATCATCATCATCAGCAGCAGCAGCAGCAGCAGCATTAGCGTCATCATCATTCGTGCCCACTATCATCGTCATCAGTTTACCCTTGCAGCTAAGCAGTCTCCGGTACAACATTAGTAGCGTCCTGCTAGGTTTCGTACCTCCCCCTGGCCTGAAGTGAAATGCAGCATTTGGCATGCTGCCAGCCTTTGAACTAGCCTTTGTTTCATGATGTCAGTCCCTGTTAGTCCTTTTCCTCATTGCCGTGCCATGTCGTGCCGTTGCATTTTCTGTTTGAGGTGAACGTGGAGGACGGAGCACGGCTGCTGGTGGAGAAGGTCCTGGTTGCAGCATCAGCAGCTTGTGGTGCTCAAACTCTGACGGCCTCGCTGGAGTTGGTGCAAGGCTATCACTACTTCGAGTCCCTTAAGTTGAAACGAGCGGGAAAATGAGCTGAAGATAATGACATGAAGGATATTGAAATGTATTGAAGAGTAGCTAAGAGATACTAAGAGGATCTAAGAGGATGGGGGTTGTTCAATTCATTTTGGGGTATGCAGGAACTGCAGAAATACATAGAAATACAGACCCCCAAAATTGGATCGCCAAGTGACTGGGCCCAGCGCCATATTTCTTGGTTTTGATGTCTTGGTCGCTTCCAGCATAGCAGTGGTTTACTCCAAGCGTTTCCTCAACGGGCGTCCCAGCGTCACAACAGGTCGGTCATCTGTTGGACATGTTGGAAATCAGCTGCTTCCCAGTGGTTCCGAAGTTCCGATGCTCCGAGGCTCCAGTATTTCGAGGTCACCGGGAACCTTGGCAGACACCCTTGCCATTTGAGTACAGCATGTACAGCATGCATAGCACGTACAGCCAAGAACTATCCAAAACTTGCAAAGGCGGATCTGTCATATTTCCATGCTTGCCCTAAGGAATGCTGCGGCGATACTCAGTTACCAAGGTCCAGACACAAGTAACGTCATGACTGTTGCCTGGCATTTTGGCCGAGCTCAGGAAGGCCAGTCTATTCACAAAAGAATATCACAATGCTGTCATGCCCTGCATCTCTGCTGCTGCGGAAGGCCTAGATACAGGGCAGTCTATTCATGTCTATTCACAAAAGGATATCATACTCTTCATCCCTGCTGCTGCTGCTTCAAGATCCTTGTTCCTTCAAAGAGCCAAGGTTATCCCAAGCAGCGTGCTCCGCTATTCACCGGATACCTTGGTGCCAACCGAGGGACAGGCCTGGTTTGCTGCTTGATGGTGCTCACTGATGACCATCATTGCATCATGGAGCTTTGCAGGTCCAACTACGGGGTATCACATCCGGACGTCTGGAGATCTACCACAATCATCAATGGGGTACAGTTTGCCGGAATCTCAAGGTTGAAGTTTGTTGAAGCACACTAGCATCAAGACATATATTGAGATACTGACTGAAAGTGCTTCATCGCAACACGAGGTGACGACAACTTTGATGATGTTGATGCTTTGGTGGTTTGTCGCCAACTTGGCTTCAGTACTGGAAGGTCATTGGGCAGCTTGGCTGCACCGGAACATCCACAGCTGAAGTTTGTGTCACAACTGAACTGCGACACGTTTGTTGCTCCCTATTACACCCAATTACATGCCATTGTTGGAACCATGTTGGAACCATTCGGAACAGGCAACAGTGTGCCAGAAGGAGCAGGACCCATTTGGATGGACGAGGCACACCTTGGGACGCTCATGATCGGCCCATGCAGGGCCCACCCTTCAGCTCCAGATTTCTATAGATTTCCCTTGACAGGTGAACTGCCTGGGTAACGAGACACGGCTGGATCAATGCAGCTTCTTGAACTGGGGTGAACACGATCCTTGGCAAAAAGATGTAAGTCTCACATCATCTTCGAGGTACTTATATAATCTTATATAATCTTATATATAAGCGTTGCTCAAGGTATGTGGGTAGCTTTGTCCCAAGAGGCTGGATTAAACCACTTCATGAGAAACAATGATGCTTCGAGTGACTCCAAGAACACATGCTTAGTCCATGTTAGTGAGATATTCTGGTCGCTTCGCGACGACAACTGCCCGCACCGGAGTGTTAGCTTGGGAGTCCCATAATTAAAACCATATGTGCGTTGGGCCTATGTTGGGCCCATGTTGGGCCATGTTGAGCTCAACTTTGGCAACTTAGCCGATTTCACGACCTTTTGAAAAACGTGGAAAAAAACACGATTCTAGAGCAAACATGTCCCCCAAGCTAAAGCTTACTATTACAATTACTCACGGATCATGCGTGCCAACAAAAAACGTCTCGGCACCTTCGGTGCGGGCGGATTTAGCTTTCAATTCCTGGCTTTGCTGGCTCTGCTTTGAGGACTGTGCGCACAGCGAAGATGTTGGTGTGGATTGTACACAGGTGCGGTGCACCAAGCACTTTTCAGGAAACTTTATCAGACAGCAGACTCCTTGCCAGGATCCGGTCTTGCCGGTGGAGGGCGACTTGCGCCTGTCAGGTGAGAAAACGGAGAAAACCACTGCTATTGGAAAACCGTAGGAGAAGGAGATAGACGCAGATAGAAGGAGCCTGAGGTGCAGATTAGTTGATTTGTTGTCAGATGTAATTTACATAAATTTACAATGTACAAAGAGAATCAAACAGAACCAACTTTCAATAGTCGCAGGGTAACTATTCGTATTGCACTGGCAAAGGGGAGAAGCGCTTGGGGAATTGGCAAACCACGCGACATTTCCAGAAATATATAGAATTTTTGGTTTGTCCAAACTTGCCTTGAACTGACTGAGTTGAAGACTACATGTATTTGCATCATTTTGCATCTATTTGTAGGTGGAAATATTGGCCGCCTCGACGTCTACCATGCTGGCACCTGGGGGACGGTAGATGCCTCAGCAAAGATTTACAAGTTGCACATAGTTGCACATAGTTGCACCATGTTGCACCATGTTTGTAGATTTTGCCGAATTCTTCTTAGAAACCGTTCTTTGCCAACATCCTTTGGCTTTAGGATGCTGATTGTGGAGTATCCGGCGATTTTTGTAGAGAATCGTCATGATTCGCAAAATTGTGCATATCGTTTCCTGAAAAGAAGGCATCTACATTGAATCTTCAACCAGATGCAGATTCAACCAACAGAAGTGTAGGCTGAAGTGCGAGGTTTGCAACAGTGGCTTCACAGACGCGGAGGCGCGTGTAGCGTGCCGACAGATGGGTTATTGCTGTGGCATCCTGTCGCAGAGCACTGTGGGCGGCTCAGAAGTTTTGGCTTTGAACTGGAGGTGTGGAAGGCAAACTTGTGCCACAACCTGTGAGCCGCCAAAATCAATCAAAGTCTTGATTTCAGAATATGATTTCAAATTTGATGACGTATATTGGCAAGGAAAGCGATAGTAGGGTGAGGCCTCATTCTTGGACTCATTGAAATAGCGGATGTTTGGTGATTTTTGGTCAAAACCCGGAAGCTGAGGCTCCAGTGGGCACAGGACTTGCTCTCCGGAGTTGTGCCGATCAAATGTGGTGTTTTCATACAACATGTCATCCAGCAGCGAAAGTTGCGATAGTACCTTATAGTACGTTATAGTTGATCTTAAGTTTGAAGCCTGACTGGAGATGAGCTGTTAGAAGAGCATCTCACCCCTACCAGCACTCGACTACTTGTTTGGTTGCAGGACCCATTTGGCTGGCTGATTTGCAGTGTGTTGGTCCCTTGTCTGATGCCGCTGCGTACTGTTTTCATGTCGTTTCATGCTGTTTCATGTTGTTTTGGGGAATACTTCATCTACTTCATGAAAGAGGTCATCTGCCATAGCTGTGGGGTCCATGTCCAGGTTATGAGCAGCGCTTGGACGAGTGTGGCGTGTCCACTGGGTCTTGGGGCAACAACACCTGCACCAGAAGCCAGGTGAGAGTAACTGTGGCATTCAAAAGCATTTCAAATATGATTGATAGTTGAAAATTGTAGCCGAAATGAGGGAGCCCTTGAGTCAGGTCTTCGATCGTTTTTTCGACAGCTTTGCTTTGATGTCCCTTTTTGACTAGATTTCCGTGGTGTTCATGGATGGGTTGTCGTAATGCTGTGGTGAACGACCTTGCATTTCCAGTAGGATGTGGCCATCAACTGCATGGACGGAGCTTCTTGCTTGGCGAGTGGTACTCATTTGCTACTAAGCGGCAAGGGGTTGCCATACCGCCCTCAATATTATCCCCCTTGCACCAAATCTCTTAATATTTCACAACGGCTTCAAGGTATTGCATTCCAGCTAATGTTCAGTGAAGCTGCTAACAGGAGGTCTTGGGCAACATGTCATTTGCATGTCACAGATTCTGTTCCAGTGTTGGATTCTTAAGGAGTTGAGGCATCAACGGCGAGCAGGGGCTAGCATGGTCTCATGTCCGATCTGAGGTACTCTCCAGGAGATGTTGGTTTGAAGATCTACGTCTCTGGAATCAATGTGGTACAACCAAAAGCCACACTTCCAAGCATTGCAGAGTTCCTTGGAAAATATTGGCTCATGGCAAGTTTGAAACATGCACTTCACAGGTTGCATGTTGTTGCCGGTTTGAGGTTCGTGCTGACATGTCCGAGCTGCTCAAAGGTCACTTGTTTAAGATGATTTGGAAGAGATTTGGTATGTGGTTTGTCTTTGGCTGATTTGTGTGCTGACAGTTGGTGACCCTGACAAAAAAATATCGCACTGTGCACTTGTAATTCAATTATTGGATTGAGTTGAGACATTCAAGTTTGCTGCGGGAGTCGCCGTCCCAAGGACACTACGGTGTTTTTGGCCAGCAGCTGCAATGAGACAGAGGCGCATTAGCGGTTAAGTACAAAGACGAAGACATCCATGGCATGACTTTGGTCGATGGGAGGGTTTTTATCGACATGCTACATTGATTGCTACACGTTGTGGATGTCACTCAGTTGTTTCATGACAATGATGATATTCCTATGATATGCATGCTTGTTTTTGGGCACTGCGAGCAAATGGGTGCAAAATCAAAAGATACAGATCCTTGGTGATCCTCGTTCTTCCAGCAACCAGCTGTTTCAGCATGACTTCCAAGATTTGATGATTTTTTCATGAAAGTTCTCAAGACACAATGGACTGCCTGGAGTGTTCAGGTGGCCACTGGTATGCGTACTGAAGAAGCACTTCTGGAAAACAGCACATCACTGTCACAATGGTCGCAATTTGGCAAAAGGTATGGCAATTCTACGCAATTCTTGCAGCTGCAGTGAGCCAATGGCAAACGCCTGAACAAAACATTGAAGCTGTCTTTTTCTTCAGCTCAATGGGTAAAACGTCCTTTGGGCTGAATAAAGCATACTAAAGCAAAGAGATTGCGACTTTATGCGACTTTACTTTGTTTGATCAATCATGTTCAACCCCGTTCTGAGGACATATTTGAATACGACAGAATTGCTGCTGGGGCAGTACTTCCGACCCTCGTCCGCAGAATTTCCCAGTGCGATGGTGAGGAAAGGTGTTAGAATCGTGTAAAGTGCTGCAAAGTTGTTGGTGGATCTTATGGCAAGGTCGGGCAAGGTCAGGCAAGGTCGGGCAAGGTCGAGCAAGCTGTAAAGCAAGCTGTAAAGATACCCAGAGGATGGATCCGACCAAGGACTGTGTGTTGATGCTGATGGGGCAGGCCATGTGACTGCTTTCTTGGTGCCCCATGAATGTTTCGTTTAGGACGCCACGCCACAGTTAAAGATGCACCCACTACTGTAAGTTTAACTAATAAAATATGTAATATTAATATAGTTTATTATATGATTCAATGATGATGATCTAATATCATGCTTTGCTTTCATCATGGTGTTGTGCATTTCTTCAATGCTGGCTCGGCTAGCAAAAGACCAAATGTAGCAGCAGGCACTACACTGGCCATTGGTGACGCTGGCCACGAGGCACCTGACGGGCAAATCATGTGAACTACATGGTCAACGTATGTCAACACGGAGTGACATGGTACCAACATGTCGAAACCATCTGCAACCTTTTTATGGACACATCTCACGTGTCCATCCCTACGCAGTTTCAAAACGTACACATACATAAGTTATATAGATTATGTCAGATTATAAAAAATTATAAGATGCCATTTTTGCATGGACTTTTTTGCACGTGCCGTCAGATCTACCTTCAACTTCTGTCGGTCCTGACCGGGGTCGTTCTGGCTGCACCACTGCAGAGGCACATGAATTGCATCGCTTATCATGGCTTAGTGCGGCAAATGGCAATTGTTTCAAAGGAAACAGATGAAGATCAGATGAAGTACAGTGCTTTTGCTCTCGTCTTACCCTAAATTTACACTTTCCCTTTGGGTCTTGGAAGAATAACAGATTAAAGAAACTGTTATCAACGAGAGATGCTTTTTTGGCAGGGTGGATGTGAGGGCGGAAGATGTGCAGCTTTTCCGCAGCAGACACGTTCAACATAGTATCAGACGTGCAGAATCATGCAGACTTAGAATTGACCAAGATTGGAAGTATTTGGAAGTCATCCAGAGATCTGAGATGATCTGAGGAACAATACAAACTTCCAGATGTTCCTCAGTGTGGCAGCAGAAGGATGTGCCATTGAGCTGAATTCTGCACAGCCTCCACCGGTGAAGAGGACGTAAAAACGACGCAAGGGCAGTTGATCTCACCTCCAAGCAGGTAGTGAGAGGCAGTAGCTGCGTAGCTGTCATTCTTTGTCAGATTCTATCAGAGATCATCAGAGTCTTTGGGATTCATGCGATACAGCACGTATAGATGCATGACGTGAATATATTCTTAATAGATTCGTGATGATTTTTGTAATCTTTTCAGAATGTATGTTTTCGCCTCTTTGACATTCATGGCCTCAGGACTCACATTGGCACGCCGCTCCTCGTTAACGGAAATGTTTGGAGCTTCGAGGCCTGTTGCAATTGAGTTTGCATGTTTGATGCTTTTCGGCCACAGGGAAGATGTTTCGGTCATCAGATGTTTTCATCTGAAATCATTGCTGCTACTTAGACTCGTCACATACATCATCCAAAATCTATGCAGAAACTATGCATCTCTTCGGTCTTTTGTCATATCCTGCTCAATGTTCAAACACTGTTGATACCTTAGGAACTGTCATAAACATATAGTCAATGTATGTCAATGTTGATCATTCTTTACCTCTATCTTTACCCTCGTTAGTCATGATCTCTCGTCGTTGAGCCTGTTGAGCTCTTTACCATTCTTTACGTAACACTTTACCATACTTTACCTATCTTTCGAGGTGGATGCTTCTGGCCTGGAGATTGGGGACCACGCTGTAGTCTGCGAAGATTACGATGCGGACACTGGGCCGTTGCGTCCAGGCCCGGCATCTGGGCCTCAAGTGTCACCTGGCAGCGGAGAGGAAAACCGAAAACCATTGACCAACACCAGACATATCATGTTTGTCAAAAGATACAAACATCAATTTGGAACGGACACAGAAATTGAATCTCTTTGGTGGAAGTCATAGTTTGAT
This sequence comes from Symbiodinium sp. clade C Y103, assembly GCA_003297045.1. Taxonomy (NCBI): domain Eukaryota; class Dinophyceae; order Suessiales; family Symbiodiniaceae; genus Cladocopium; species Cladocopium sp. clade C. The sequence goes on along the minus strand of BGPT01002013.1, from coordinate 73,741 downwards.
GCAGTTTGCACATCTCCAAATCTCTAAAATAGCCTATAGTTTGGCCTTTGAGGTACGTGTCCGGAGCCGTCCACTTCTCAGCTCAGCTTTTAAACGGATTGCAACGGGGACAGGGAGGCAGCTCTAATCTGAAGACTGAGACATGTCCCAACATGTCCGAACACTGAGGTGGTAACGACTTCTGAGACCATTCGACGACGACCGCTTCAATATATCTACCTGCAGTGTGCAGCAGGTTGCGACACAAGGCGATGCTGTAAGCGTGGTGTGCCTGTCAGCGGTTCCCATTTGAATTTTCTCAGTTTCTTTGATCAAAAGCAATCAGTTTTTTCGACATGACAGGTCCTAAATGGTCCTAATAGGTTTTTGAGGAGCTTTCAGTTTGCCGTGTAAGAAGAGAGACGGTTCTTGCCATTTCTTCTGCAAGACAGTTTCCGTATTCCCCCGCATCGTCTTGTCTGGATTGACAGATTGATATTGAGTTTACGTTTCTCATTTGTACGTTTCGCAGAGGTTCTTGTCAGCCGCAGGTCTTGGGGCTTTCTCGCTACAGATTGCGAAACTCGTTTGATCTCTATCCATCCAGCGGTTCCACTTTTGCAAGGGAACGTGGAACGTGGTCAAACCAATCTGGGGAAGTTCACAGCTTGTCTTGAAATATGGACTACGTGAGAAATGACAATCACTCCAGATTTCGAGAGAGGGTCCCAATGCCTGAAAATGTTCAACCATTTCCAACCGACAATACCGCTTTTTGTTTGAGATGGTGGTAGAGTGCTGTTCAACTCTTTGAGACGGTTTTCAGACGCTTCAATTTCTATTGATTAAGTAAATTCGAATGAAACGTGTTTGTTCACTGATTTCACTGGGAAATCCCACGCTCTTCAATATGTTAGGATAATTTTTGATGATTGCGAACAAGCACATGTAGAAAGTCGCATTTTTTGCCATATGTTTTTGTTTCCTAGAGCGATGAGGACCGTACATCTGATGCTGAATCTTCTCTACATTCCATGAAGCCTTTGACCTCTAATTGTTTCTTCCTTTTTCCTCTCTTTTCTTACAGTAGGCTTTATATTTGTTCTGTTCTGCTACATTCCATAGTTGCCATAGGTTCTGACCGGAATTCAATGCCTCATGCCGACAACTCAATAGTTGCGCTACTTTTGACACGCCATGAATAAGTGATGCTTCCCCTAGATATGCGAGCCCGCATAGACCTACATTGTAGCATATTGTAGCCTCAAATGGGGCCTCAGACGAAGGGATGATGGAGGCCAAAGACCCCTACCTCTGAGGACGCTCCAATGCCTGGGCGCAAGACTGCTGGAGCCCACTTCCAAGGAGAATAAGAATCTGCTTACTTCATTGTCTTCCCTGAAAAGGGTCTGCTGTAGCAGGAGATGTTTTCCCCTATTTCATCCCAATTCTGCATGTCAGGAGTGGCGCCCAGCTTCAATTTGACACTGGATGCTACAGATCTGGAAGCTGGATACCGCTATTTGCATCTTGACTGCATGCACTGTTTTTGTGCCGAAGTGAGCTCTAGGGGATGAATTACAATATTGTATACTGTTCAGAATTGATGCCAATTGCTTCTCACCAATGAATCAAAGTATTGGTAGCATTGGTATTCTTGAAGAATTCTTGTATATTCTCATTATATTCTTGTATTCTGCTTCCAACAAGAGATTCCCAGTGCTTTCACACGAGGCTGTGTACCGACCTTGATGGACCCATGACATCACGGCTGAAGGCCAGAGAACCACCAAGTGTGTCTTTGGACCATGGTTGAAGTTCGAAACAATAAGCCAAAATAAGCCCAAATAAGCAAAAGCTATGAAATGGACCTCACTTTTTTGCCAATGTTTTCTTTCAGATAAGTGTTTGCAACTTATAACAATTTGCACTGCAGAGTGGCAGTGCAGTCGGAAGCATCGAAGGCTGGCCCTGCTGTGGGCTCCGGCCCTTTTGTGGCCGGCGTGGAGCTGGTCCGAACCCATTTCATCCAGGCACCGTGGTTCCAGCATAGTTTCACGTTCTTAAGGCCATCAAAGGCCTAAGTTTCTTTGGTTCCTCTATCAGGATATTATATCTCAACTGGAAGCCGTGGTTTTCATCAGTAGAGGGCCACGATGCCAAAGTTATCCTGTGAGTTGTGAGCGACGAGTTTCAGGTACTCTGTGTGTGCGACTACCTACAGAGCCCTCAGAGCATGAGAGCGACTTGCTACAGGGCCAAGAATACAAGTTGAAGAAAGAAAAGAGAAAACCGAGAGAAAACCAAGAAAGTAAGACAACAAAAAAGCTGGCAAAGGAGAGAAAAAGGACAAGTCAGCAAGTCGGTCAACAAAAGATGGAGGGAGAGAGAAAGCTTGTAAAAAAGAAAGCGTGCAATTGGCGTGCTGAGGGAACAGCAATGTTACACCCCTCAACACTGAGACATGATGCGAAAGAAGAAACCGATCCACTAAACCCAAGTGGCGCAAACTTCCCCAAGGAACAGTGTGACCCCTCCTAACACTGAGATGATGAGAAAAAGAGACGCCGACTAACAAGACTAAATCATACTGAAGTGGAAAAGGCTTGCCCAGATCGAGCCTTTCTATGGCTGATCACCAGCCTCAGAGTGCATAACATGGCCCATGTTTCTAGTTGAACTACTTGTAGAACCTATAGGGAGGAGTTGGTAGGACCTACAAAAGCAATTCCACACTTGTTTGCTAGGTTTTCACCATCCAGCAAGGCCTATCAAGGCCTAATCATGATTGGTCGTTACACTCTTTATACCACCGGAATGCGTGAGAACATGCGGCACTACATCACATGATGTTGCCGCAGTCTCATAGGCTGAAAGTCAAACTACTAGTGAACAACAGGTGTAAAATACTTGGATTCGACGTTCGTGTGGTAAAACATGTCGCAAGATATCGTGCTGACAAGTCGTGCACCATTGTGTGTTGCGTGTCCAGGACTTTCGGATTGTGTTGCATTGTATTGCACTTTTGCACTATTGAATTGTCATGTGTAGCAGTGCTTGATCTTGAAGGCCTTGGATGCCGAACTTGTTGAACTGGTTTGCTCGGCAGATTGCCGCGGCTTTGTCTCGGGAGCTGGGTCCCAAGTGGGGCAAGGAGAGATCAGTGGATTAGTGGAACTTGAAAATTACCAGCAGACTAAACAATTACATTATAACAATTGCTTGAGAAACAGTTTGTGTTTTATTTTGTACGGATTGACAGAAACATATTGGAGAGAGTTCTATATTGGTGATAATCAGTTGTAGTTCAGGTGTCTACCATCTTCCTGTCCTTGGCCAGCTGCACAGATGTGGAACCTGGGTTTTTGGGTTCGAAACTTAGCCGTTGTTGTCCCATGTTGTGCCTATCGTTCATCAGCTGCAAACTGTTTGGTCCACTCTTTCAGGTAACGAATCAACCACTTTGTCAGTGCTTACCGGCCTTCCTCCCACCTTCTCGGCGAACGTGAATGCAGGGAAGCCTATAATCTTCTTATACCACTGTGGATTTGTGAGAGCATTTTGAGAGCACCGTGATTTCATGAGAAGAATTGAGAAGATATGAGGAGTGACTCGTAGTGACTCGGAGCGACCAGAACATGAAGACACATAGGCTTTGTCTTGGAGAACCATCTCCGGTGTGTAGCAGAACTGTAGGCCAGTGGCCTGAAGACAGGTTTGCGCTATCAAGTATGTGCCTCCAGCTTAGACATCTTGTGTTATCATGGATCTTATCATGGAACTTCTAGAGGATGCACTGAAGCACTCAGATTTTCTTGCAACTGATTCAAGAGATCTCAGATGTGCAAAGCATGGGATGTTGAGGTGGACTTGGATGGAGCAGGCTCCGTGGAATCATGGCATTTCCATCGAAGAGTGGTGGCCAAATTTGAGACGGAATTTGCTGTCAGGTGCTGAGAAGCCCTCCGGCTATTCCCTCTTCGACGTGTACGTCAGCGGCGTCATCTCTGTGCCTTTGCTGCCAGCATCAGGAAAAAAACTACTAATGGAATTATTTGAGCACATCAAAACACGAGGAATGTGTTTGATAGTTGGCAGTGCATGGCACTGGGCTTTGCCATCACTAACTTGGTTTGCATCGAGGTCATTTCTCCACCTGCAGTACGTACATCATCAGATGTGGCTTGGCATATCGTGGCATAGGCTGCGATGGGCTGTGACCGGCTGTGACCTCGATGCCTCCCCTACATTCATACGCTATGCAGAGTGTCGCTGATGCAGGGCCTTTGAATTTTCTCTCCTAAACCTTCAGATTTTTGTTTTTTCAGATACCTCAGGTCCAGACGGTCGTGCTGGAGTGCCTGCCTGACGAATGCTCTGAGGCAAGTTGTTCACTCAAGGTGAAAAATTTGAAACGCGTGATAATTTGCAAAAAATGAACATGATCAGATCTCAATTTCTCTTAAATAAATCTGCTCAAGTATGGACACGTGACACATCCATTATAGACATTCTCTACTATGCTGATGATTTCCGGCACTTGACGCTTGCAGCTTTGGACTTGGAATATCTTAGAACCATTTAGAAGCCATTCATCCAGGCATCTACAGCCTTCCTAGCTGCAGGCCTGGCTCTCAAGAGATCTCAAGAGTTCTCAGAGTTCTCAAGTCACCCTGTGCCGTTCTGTGCCTTTAGTTGGAGATGATAACTGCCTTGTCTGCCTGGCTGAGGTTGCACGATTTCGGCGAACCAAGGGCCTCCATTGAGGACATCCGAGGTCGGAAAATGTGCAAGGGTCGAAAGAAAAACCTTGATTTGCAGAGGAAAAAAACACCAACAAGAGAAGATGCGAAGATCATGCAAAGTATCATGTGTGGGTGAGCAGCTGCCAGAGGTGTCATTCTTGCCGACAAACAATGCGACATTGCCGCAATCTTGGACGTTGTTGCAGTGCACTGTCATTTGCAGAGCAGATCAGATTAGTTTCAGTGCGGCACCAAGGTGGGAGGTCAACTTCCCCTTGGCGAGGGCCCACATTTCCATTCACTTCGTTTGGAAAATGCTGAAGCGGTCATGCAGGCCATTTGTTTTCCCTGCCAAAGTCTCAGGTTGGTCTCACCATGGGAACAAACTACCGCATTTGTGTCGACATGGATGGCAGTGATATCCTCAGCATTGAATATACAAGACCCCTGATGTATGTCCTCAGCATTCCTCGGTCACATCCCTGGTGCTATTGGCAGCTGTGAGTTGATGAGGTCCGGGTCTGGCCATGGCCAGCATAAACTCAACGGCCACAGGGCTGGAGTTTCCGATTGGTCAGGATCCCAAGACCAGACTTCGCTGCAAATCTGGATTTTAAGGGAAATCTATGGAAAGCAAAAGCTTTTTGTGTTTTGAGTTGTTTGGATGATTTTCTGATGTTTGATCCTTGGCCTCCCAAAAACAGGTGAATCGGGATTGTCGCTCTACGTTGCCCCACTCGGCAAGAATCTCAGTGTCCTTCAGAGTATTTTGTGTGGACTCCCCATGTTTTGCGGATGTTGATAGCAAGTACTGTTCCTGGATGTTCCTGGATTTATTGAGGACCTTCTTTGCCACCTCCTTCAACCATCCGAAGTGAGATGAATCAAGAAGTGTTAGCAAGGCTGGAAATGGCAGATAATTCTGCTGTTTCGACAGATGAAAGGCACAGTCCGAACGGGTGGGTCTTTGTTTCACCGCTTTGACAACGCAGGTGCGTGACACAGCCCTGCAGAACTTTAGTGTTGCCTGGATCTACAGCAACTGTCCACTGCTTAGTGCCGAACTTGACCCAACTTCACATGATGTTTGGCAAATGTCCCCTTGTTGAGATGCAGGCATGTCCCTTTGTTTGGCAAAGCACAGCTCCTTTTGGCAGTCGAGGCATTCTTGGCAGCAGCAGATGTGCGATGTTCTGAAGCGCAGGCCCATGCCTTGGGTTTTGCAAAATGCTGGAAGGATTGGAAGCATCATGGACTGAGGCCTTGACACCGCACTCAACGCTGAGGTGTGGATAGTGGAATTGTTGTGCATGGATACATCTTATGGATACATGATGAATGAATTATACATGAATATGTGACAATATCATGAATGAAACTGAGAAATGCAGCCAAAAATCGGCAAACACTCCGTGGAATGAGGAATGTGTGCTGACCAGGATCTGAGTTCTCTGATGCTCCATGATCACACGTCAGGAATCATCCAAGTCTGCCAGACGCATGGTTGGTGACCTTTGATGCCCGGTAAGACACTCAACTTCACTCAACAACTTGAAATAATTTGATGTTTGTATCACTGCAATCGCAGAATGATGCAACATGTTTATGAATTGGCTGCCCTTTCACAAATCCAGACAGTCCAGACACAGCAGGTCGCTCACGGAAGGCAGAACATACAGGTGCGTCACCTGCGTCACCTGCATCAGCAGTTCTCTGATTTTTTTTGCCTCGGATGGGTTCAAAAATGTTCAAAATGATTCAAAACAGTTCATGTCGTAGGCTTTGCATTGATGCGGACGGGTCACGGTCGACGCTGCAAGCCGGCGACTCTCTGGTGAATGTCTTCATCTCACCTCTCCAGGCGGTGAATTCATCTGAACTTTCTTTTGTTTCAGATCGTTTTCGAATCTTGGAACATCTTGGAACGTCGTCGTGGAAGCTTGTTGAAGTGGATGTTAGGCATCCGGCTCCACCGTGATGCCTGAGCAGCTGCAACAGGTGTGACTACGAGAGTTCCATGCTGCTAAAGACATTGGAGATGTTCCAATGCTGCACCACGACTACATCATGCAGATCATGCACAATGAAATTCTTATTCTTGTCATTTCTTGTCTGTGGGTCTATGCAGGTGAGTTTGCCTTGCGTTTCTGCATGTGTTGCTGCTCTTGCCAGTATCTCAGGGATTTATTGCATCACACGGATTTTCCTTGGTAGGCCTTTGATTGGTTGGGTCGTTTCTTGTTGGAGCAGCAAAAGGAACTGTATGTGACTTGTGGCTGGGCTTGTGAATGGTGAAGCCAAGACATTCTGAGATATTCCAAGATATGCCTTGTTCATGTTGTTCCATCTTGTTGCCATCATTTTCACCACTCAGGCGGCACCCTTCGCATACTTAGTGGCAAAGGCTCCTGAGGATTGTAGAATTGAATCCATTTGTTTGGTGACTTCTTGCAGCTTTAGCAGATCTATTTTGCTTAGTCCATGGCATCACGGCTACCAAAAAAAGCAGATTGCCATAGATTCCGAATCAACCTTGTTACACAACATTGTTGCACAAAACCAAATCTGCTGATGTGATGTGCTCTTTGGTTCTCTTTGGAGTATGTCAAGCCAGGACGAGAGAGGATGTACTACTATGGCAACACCCTTCGAAATGCCAGTGTTGTTGAGCTCCCACCAGGCCAAGCTGACTTCAGGACAGATAAACATATGTAACAATATGTAACATAGATGCTCTTGGCGTCCTTTGGCGTCTTTTGGCCATTGAAAGGTTTCTCCTCCAGACCATTGTTTGGATCTTGACTTTGCCCCATGTGTCTCTTGTTTTTGCTTGTTTTCGCGTCTGTGCCTGGTGTTCTTTTGGGGAGGCATCCCACATTGTGGCTACGTTCAACGCCTCCAAGCTCATTGCAGGCTACATTTCATATCAACTCAATTTCATACCAAGTCACCATAAGTCACCACAACTCGCCATAAGTCACCACAAGTCACCGTGAAAGTCACCATTAAGTCATCGTCAAAGGCTATCACTACGAACTCTGTTTGGCTGCATACCGCGTGCTGGAGGATGAACCCGAGGTGCCGGAGTTAGATTCTGCACACAACTGATGTAGAGCTTGGGGTTGTTATAAACACATTGTTATTGTTTTATGATGTTTTCTGTACTTTTCTGTCATTGTGCAGGCCGGGATGAGTGGAGCATTGATTTTTGCTGCTTGGTGTTGAGAATTGAAAGAGTCAGTAGTGCTGGGAAAGGGCAGGGGTGAGAATCGTGTCGGAAGCATATTTTGTATTGCAAGGTTTTGCCCTGTCAAACAAAGCCATGGTTCAGACATGTTCAGACATCCTGGGTCACCATCTATATCAAATCTTGCAACATCTTGTTTGCCATACAATATAGTAAAAGGTTCTTGCGATTCAATTGCTGTGGAAATCTACTGGAATATATTGCAACAATTTGTTTCTTAATCCATCTTAATCCCAAATAATAGAGCAATAAAAGTGCTTCAAGATGCTTCAGGCACGTTGCATCGCAGGAAGTGGCCGAATCATTTCGGAAATCCGAGGTCTCTGGCATTACTGCAGCCAGAGGGGTGCTGCCAGAGCCGCAAGGAGGTCTTGGAGTGCCTTAGCTCTGCTTTAGCTTTGCCTCAGCCAGATTCAGCAGCTCTTTCAGAATCGTCAGACACTGCAAACATTGTGGCAAAACATGACAAGAATAAATTCCAAGCATATTTGAATATATGGTTGACTCCCGTTTGACTCATTTTGATGCATCTTGGGTTCTGACGCCATAACGAAAGAACGACTTATTTATTTTGAGTCTCTGAAGTAACACCAGGTTCAAACTGCTGCTGGACAAGGGCTCGTGGGTGGCCTAGAATCTATCGACATCTAACGCTTGAGATGTGAAGCATTCCACCAAGGAGTTAAGCGAACGTTGAGCACACGTTGAAGGACCTCACTGACCTGACCTACTGAGGTCCTGTCTTGCGGCAGCGCTGCCAACTGTTCCACCGATTCAGAGGCTAGGTGTGACAGCGCGTGATGACTCAGCGGGTGATGGCTTTCCACGTTTTTCTTCTGGCTTCGTTCAGACTTTCAGACCTGACTCACAATGAGAAGTGTAAGATTTGGCTCACACTGCGATTGACGATGGTTTTCAGCCGCAGTGTTCAAGTCTGTATATGTGGTGCAAACTTGTTTGCCCAACAAACAGTTGAGTTTTTCAGGGTGTGTTTTTATTTGTTTTCACCATCTTGACGCTTCACACCGACAAGCTTTCGTGTCCTAACAAGACTCAACTCGCAGAAGTGAATTCCAAAGTGCATGGCCTGGAGTTGCGGTATCTCCACTTCAAATAGGCGACACGTAGGCCAGCGACTGCCAGAGGGGTAGAATCTTATGATTCTTTAAGCAGGACCAAAGTTTTGCTGTTGCAGTTTTGAGAGTTTGACTGCTGTTGTATTATTGGAAGGTTGTTGAAGCAGCTTGCTCGCTGAGAGTCTCAAGGGTTCTGAGATTTTTGCCCTGAGGCAACTGTTGATTTTTACCATGAGGATCTCAGAATCGAGGTCGCATCATGAAGGCTGGAACCATCCTTCAGCCATCCTTGAGACTCCTTCAGCCAAAGATAGCCAGATTTTTACGAATGTTGCTGAGACTAGATGAAACAAGGGATGCAGCAATGCTTGAAATCGAACTTGTCAAGTTCACATTGGCGAACCTGAAGCTAGGATCCTTAATACAAAAATACAAAAACTACATCATACATCATACTGGTAATAATTATTTCATATACCTGACAGTAGCCTTATTGTAGACATACTTTACTTCACCCGATGTCTTGAGGCCTGGTTTATGGGGATGCTTCCCTTTTTGCCAATCTTCCCATGGACAACTTGGACCTGTTAATAGCCTTGCTGAAGAACGACTTGAACGCCTTGGCCAAATGTGCCAGCACATGCCGAGCCTTGGAATCAAAGTCTAGTCGAAGCGGTCCAACCGGTCCAAGCGGTTGCGTTGGGTTACGTTGGGCACACAGATCGCAGTCCGATAATCTAATTCGACAAAAAACAATTTTGGGGAAAACACATCACAGTCTTTCACAGTCCAGGGCATTTTGCCAACTTGTCGATACTAGTGGTACCGCACAAGGCGGTGGCGGAAGTTTAAAAGATAGGAAACCTACAGGAGAGCTTGGTTGTTGTGAGGCAGAGCGAACCCACTGATTGACCGAAGGGTGGTGGAGGCTCTGAGTCTTTCTCTCTCTCTCTCTCTCGCTCTCCCTCTCTATCTATCAATCTATTTATCAATCTATCTACCTACCTATCTATCTATGTGTTGATCTATCTGTCAATCTGTCAATCTGTCATAAGTTGTCACAATCTGTCATAATCTGTCATAATTTGTCTATCTGTCTAGCTGGCTATCTATCTATCTGTCCATCTATCTATCTAATCTAAGCTAATCTAATCTAATCTAAGCTAATCTAATCTAATCTAAATCTAATCTAAATCTAATCTAAATCTAATCTAATCTAATCTAATCTAAATCTAATCTTATCTTATCTTATCTTAATCTAATCTAATCAAATCTAATCTAAGCTAATCTAATCTAATCTAAATCTAAATCTAATCTAAATCTAATCTAAATCTAATCTAATCTAATCTAATTCAATCTAATCTAAATCTAATCTAAATCTAATCTAATCTAATCTAATCTAAATCTAATCTAATCTAATCTAATCTAAATCTAATCTAATCTAAGCTAATCTAATCTAATCTAAATCTAATCTAATCTAATCTAAGCTAATCTAATCTAATCTAATCTAAATCTAATCTAAATCTAATCTAAATCTAATCTAATCTAATCTAATCTAAGCTAATCTAATCTAATCTAAATCTAATCTAAATCTAATCTAAATCTAATCTAATCTAAATCTAATCTAATCTAAATCTAATCTAAATCTAATCTAAATATAATCTAATCTAATCTAATCTAAATCTAATCTAATCTAATCTAAATCTAATCTAATCTAATCTAAATCTAATCTAACCTAATCTAATCTAATCTAAATCTAATCTAATCTAAATCTAATCTAAATCTAATCTGAATCTAATCTAATCTAATCTAAATCTAATCTAAATCTAATCTAAATCTAATCTAGTCTAATCTAATCTAATCTAATCTAAATCTAATCTAATCTAATCTAAGCTAATCTAATCTAAATCTAATCTAATTCTAATCTAATCTAATCTAATCTTATCTTATTTTATCTTAATCTAATCTAATCTAATCTAATCTAAATCTAATCTAAATCTAATCTAATCTAATCTAATCTAAATCTAATCTAATCTAAGCTAATCTAATCTAAATCTAATCTAATCTAATCTAATCTAATCTAATCTAATCTAAATCTAATCTAATCTAAATCTAATCTAATCTAATCTAAATCTAATCTAATCTAAGCTAATCTAATCTAATCTAAATCTAATCTAATCTAATCTAATCTAAATCGAATCTAATCTAATCTAAGCTAATCTAATCTACATCTAAATCTAATCTAATCTAATCTAATCTAATCTAAATCTAATCTAAGCTAATCTAAATCTAATCTAATCTAAATCTCTTATCTTATCTTAATCTAATCTAATCAAATCTAATCTAAGCTAATCTAATCTAATCTAAATCTAAATCTAATCTAAATCTAATCTAAATCTAATCTAAATCTAATCTAATTCAATCTAAATCTAATCTAATCTAATCTAATCTAATCTAATCTAATCTAATCTAATCTAATCTAATCTAATCTATCTATCTATCTGAAATGAAGCAATTCTGCAAGACTTCCTTGAAAACTGGAGGTTGACAGATCCAAAACAAAAAAAAACTGCCAGACTTCCTCGCAAAATGAAAGCTCCAAAGCGACGAATTTCTGCGAGATTTTCTCAGTTTTGAAGTTGAAAACATCAAAATGAAGCAATTCTGCGAGAGTTCCTTCAAAATGGAAAGTTGAGTGTGCAGCTGACGGCCTCGTACCAATGCGTCTTGCGATTTTCCCATTGGATTTGTCTAAAGTATTGCGCCTGCCACAAAAAAGTGGTGCCAGGTCATACGAAGTGCTGTACTTGTCACGCAAACCCACCTTTGCAAACCTCAATATCTCACGCTCCAAAGCGCAACCCTTCTCAGGAAATCCGCGCCCTGACCTCCTAACATCTTTGATGAAGATGTGCCCAGCACGCAAAATGCATCTTTCCAGATCCTCTTCAAACGTCCGACGCCTGCCATCGTTTTGGCAAATTTAGAAACCAGTTTAGCCCACTTTTGACAAAATGTACAATCCCTTGCGCCTGTCAGGAAGAATGAGACTTGAGCGTCCAAAAGTGGCGCGAACGATTGGTGTTTCAGCATTTTCACTTAAATGTGCTCCGTGCCACAACCGGGTGCAAATTTTCAACACCTCAACTTCCAAAAGTGCTCCGACACTGAGGTGTTTTTAGATGTTTTAAGCATCTTCAATTCGAAATGTGCTTCGTGTCACAATGCCGCGCACTTTTTCAAAATCTCAACTTGCAAAAATGCTCCAACACTGAGGTGCTTTGCGCATTTTGACTTCGAAATGTGCTTTGTGCCACAACGCTGTGCATTTTTTTCAACATCTCAACTTCCAAAAGTGGTCCGAGCCCGCACATTTTCACTTGGAAATGTCTTTCGCGCCACAATCCCGTGCACTTTTTCGACATCCCCATTGCCAAAATTGGTCCAGACGTGAGGTGCTTTTACCTTTTCACTTCCAAATCTGCTTCGCGCCACAACAGCGTGCATTTTTTGATTTCTCATTTTCCCAGATGACTCCACACCCGCCGCTGTAGCGAGCCTACTTTTCGACCCTCCGGAACCACAAAACACTGAAAAAACACAGTTTTTCGCGACTCTTCTACCCTTTTGCGCACGTTTATTTCTTTCTTCTGAATCATTCTCTTCTCTGATCTTTCTTTCTTCTGCCTTTCTCTTCTCTGACTCTTCCCACCTCTGCTTTTCCATCTGTCCATATTGATCCATATTGTCGGAAGTTTGACTTTAAATTTCCTTCGCTCATGGCACAAGTCAAATCTGATCCTTTTCTCAAGGTTTCTGGAAGGCTGAAATGCAGGATGCGCTATTTCGCGCCTGGCATTGCCGTGCTTGCAAATCGAAGCTGCTGCATCGTCGATTTGTGCGTCGCTTCAATGAAGCTTGCTTTCAGGATGGTCCGGCCCTGGTGTGCGAACTTGACGATGAGGCAGGAAGTGGCGCAAGGCTGCAAGGTTCCTGATTGCTCCTGATTGCTCAATATCTCTCAACATGTTAAATAAACGTTTCCTTGTGTTTTCTTGTCTTTTGAATGCAAAGATGTTATGCCAACAATTGTGTCCGAACATACAACCATTCGCCTTTTCTTCGTTTTTTGACCATATTCTGACCAGGGCATGCGCGTGAGTGGAATGAAGACGATGAAGACGATGGAGTTCTTCGATGGTTCTGGTGCCTTTGAGGCCTTTCGATTCGCACAAAGCCGAAAGAAAGAAAACCCGATATGCTTAGAACAGATTTTGGCACAGTCCCCAGGGCACGGCAGAATTCGTCAGTCGCATTTCATCTACTGCAAGGCGTGCCAACGATTTCTGGGATGTCGTTTGCAAATGACAAGAGAAGACGCAAGACAACCATTTGAAACTCCATCAGGTCTGGATATTCTACTCTTGTGTCTTCCATACCTTCTTGAACTTGACGCAGAAGGTAGAGTGCCTGTGAGAAAACTCGAGCATGAAACAATTTTTCACTGCTCCGGCCGTTGGAGCAACGGAGTGTGTGGTGCCCGACTCTTCAGGCTGGATTCAGTGCTTTCAGAACAGCACGCATGGAGAAAACCCGAATCAAGGAGAGTAGAGCCGGCATGGTACATCAACAATTTTTTCGTTGACGCCGTCAATGTCGGACGTCCTTCGTGTAGTCATCTTGCACAAGGTGTGATGGAAACAGCTACTGTGTGGTGTTCCAAGTGCGAGGCAACCGTTGGCTGGAAATTTGTGAAAGATCTATGCTCAAAGAAACCAAACGTTCACTACGTCCATCGGTTTGGTGTATGTGAGTCTTCTGTCTTGGAGCTTGCCGCAGAAGACCCGTCAGTCGACACTCTGGACGCTGACGACCAATCTCTGGCACTTGACATGGAAGAAGAAGATGAAGAACATGAAGAAGATGAAGAAGACTACCAAGAGGATGCAAGCAGTGAGGATTTGTCTCTGGATGGCCTTCAAGATGATGAAAATCAGGAAGTTTACTTGGACGTCTCAAATCAGAATAGTGAGACACCAATGTGTTCCCATTGTTGACAGTAGATTTTAAGGCCATAGTGGCCAAACTTGTACAAAGTATGCAGACTCCAAATTTTAAGCGAATCTTTGAAGATGGTTTAGCGACAATCGGTTGAGTGAATAGCTGTGGGTTGGGAAAATTGTCAAGCCTGTCGCGTTGCATGGAGGTGAAGTTGTGAAAGCTACATGTGCATGGTCTCTCAAATTAGCACCTATGGGGGCTTAAAGGGTAGTTGCAGTCTGAATGCCCGATCCAAAATTCAAGGGCGAACATTATTGGAGGAAATCCTAGGGTTTGGTCTAATCGACGATCCATTGGACATTTCTTCCTTTGCCAATCTATGCCAGCAGGTTTTTTTGGTGGGTGAGCAAAGCACAGGCAGCATGGGTTGCCCAGTGGAATTCTTCACCTCGAGCTTCTGAGGAGTTGGTTTCGTAGCGTGTTGTAATTGCTGTAAGCATCTGCAAGCAACCACAAGCAACCTAAGAACAGAAACATATCTTGTAGGAAGCTCATAACAATGATGTAATTCTTGATATATGATGATTTACCATGATGACCGGGCAACGGCATGAGACTAAACTGGCTTGACCGCACATTTTACCAGCCAATCTTCACACGTCTCAACAGGTCATAGCAGCTCAGCTACAGATCTTGACAGCAAATCATCTGCTTTCTAAGCAATATATCTTGTGCTACTCTCCGCACATCGAGGTCTTTTGACAGCTGCTGGAGCTGCCTTGACATCACCTGCGGCCTTGACTCCAGTCGGCCAGGCTGAGTCTTTACGGCAAACTGTGCACATGTCAGCTGTGCCTCTTTTGAGTTGGGTTAGAACTGATGAAAACACATTCCATTTGCAAAAATTTTAAACTTTCAAAGTACAACAAGAAATTCTTCATAGGGAACTGTGACACATGAATTGGACACTCACTAGGCTAAGTGCAATCTTCTCAGAAAGCTAAAATACGGTACTTGTCTGATGCCTGTGACACGTTGCGTATCTTTCCATGTGCCTTTCGTGTCATACTTCTGTCTGATCTTTTTCAGGAGTGGTTCGTGACCATTGATGCGAGCAGTTGGCATCTGACTGCTCAAGTTGGCTTCACTGAAAAGCGTTGCAAACCACAGTTCTCTTCTTGTCAAAGGTCATCCATCTTGGGATATCTTGGGATATCTGTGCACGACCATGGGATGATGTTTCCATGGCACAAGCGAGAACAGCCTCCATGGATCTCCATGGTCGTCCGACACCTTGCGGCGTTTGTTTTGTCCGAGGTTTGACGGCTGGAAAGTATTACCTTCTTTGTCAGCTGCCTCAGGATGTGCCGCAACTCGTAGGCTCGTGTCAGAGGACAAAGGCGTAGGCATTTGCTGAGATCGTCTGAGATCGTCTGACATAATCTGACATTATGGTACAAAGATGTACAAAGGTTGTGACATGCTGTACCATGTTCTAACTAATACCTGGAAGATCAGACGTCTTGCATCGTCTTGAAAGGATGTGTGACGTGCAAAGAACTTTGGTGACCCTGCAGTGAGACATGAATGAACATTGTGACATGATGATGTGATAGAGATTGCAGACCCAGGTGTGGATTTGTTTGGAGTCCAGCTTAGCTTGCAGTCGTGCAATCCCATTGCAGAAAGATGCTCTTTCATCCAGCCTCAGGATGTCTCATGTGTCATTAGCTACTCTTCCAAACTTGTCATCAAACGTAGGAAAGGTGTCTAAAGGTGTCATTCCATTCTCGTTATTAGCACTAGCACTAGCACTAGTACTAGTACTAGTAGGTACCCGATTGCAATACCACCCCCTTTATTTCATGTGACTAAGATTGCACAGATAGAAATGATCAGGGATTGCTGACCCTATACGGACATACTCAAAATATATCCGCCAGGCAATGCTCGATTACATGTGATG